>OY101436.1:33004108-33194108 GCA_956483605.1 Tuberolachnus salignus | reverse complement strand
ACAGAAATGCTTGGAAATGTTACACGAGATTCATCATAAGTTGCACAGTATAGATGTCAAAAAAATGATGTTTTAAAAACTGAGCGTAATGTTTTCTTGTGTACGCTTTTAAAGTCGACATTTTAATGAAAATCGTAAAAATGCACGTAATTAAGAGTACCGTTTTCCGAATGTGAAAAACTAACAGTGGGAAAGTGTTTTTGTGCACTCGTAATTGTCTCAAGTAATGATGTACCGCCGGGAACATCCTCCGTCCAACTTTCCCGGGAATACAGGGCCTGGACATAACAACGAATTCATTCGGCCATTTTATACGGGACGTTTGCAACGGTAATAATATAATAGTAATTCGAATTATTTTAATAATTACTGAAAAAAAAAAAAAAACCGTACAAATACCGGGCGATTCACCGGATTTGCACGTTTTAGAAAAGGCTCACATTGTCGTCATCTTTTCGGGTGTAATTAAATGTTACAATCTATGTCGGTCCATGTGTACCTTATATATATATATATATATATCGCTTGTTTGCTACAACAACGACATAACACAGAAATCGTCATTTTTTAGTTGTTTGCAAATAATAATATTGGTGTTTTTTTCTATATTGATAGAACGACATAAGTGAACATAGAAAATTAGCCTTATTACCAAATAACTCATAATTAAAAAATCAATCTTTGAACCAATAGTGTCATATGTTAAAAAACTCAAACTAACTCCTAATTTTATAACAATAATACTGTTGTAGGTGAGAATTGAAAGCATGACTATAGTGTGTTATATCACTCATTTTTCATTAAAATAAGTTTCTAAAGCACTTTACACATTAAACATGATTTATCATCGTCTCGTTGTAACTAAAATTTTCAAATTCGTTTTATGTAAAAATCAAGGTTTTTGTGTTATGTCGTTGTTGTAGCAAATAAGCGATATGTATCGTACAAAAAGTACTGTATGTAGGTGCTATACTAATAAAACCTTATACTTAAATGTACTACACTTATATAAATCGAGTAAAAATATTACACTACGCGTTATATTTGTTCAGGTAACTGAATTTTCGCGTTGCAATCGCTCATTATTCGTTTATCAACTGCAAACAGATAATATTAATGTGTTCTCGTAGCTAATAAATCTTCCCGGGATTGGCTCGAGTTTTAATACATCCGTTACAGAATGTATACAAGAATTGTATACCGTGGCCTGTCCCGCCCGGCGTTGCCCGTGCCAATAGACAAATTATTACCATTTTATGCTCGATCGAGCGATACGATACTAATCGCTAATGCGTTGGACCGGCGGTTCCCAAAAATTGTCCGTCTCGCGGCCCGCGTTTGATAAAACCAACGCCCGTCGTAGTAATCGATCCGGTCTACGCCGTACAAATACGGGAAGTGATTTTCTGATACGAGCCCATGGGCGCAGCACGACTTGTGGGGCGTGCGGAGGTGGTTCCAAGAGGATTTTTTCGGCGTTAAAACCACCCTGCTATCACCGAATCCCGGCCGAGATACGCTCGGTCGAAAAATCGGAAAGAGGGATTTACTTTAACCGTGTAGTGCCCGTAACAGTCCTGCACATACACAGAAAGATACCGCCGTGTTAGACAATACGTTAGGTTATTTTCGGCCGTGCTGTTCAGTTTTTTTTTTTTTTTTGAACGTATTTTACATTAAAACATTCGCCGAGACTAGGCTGATCCGGTTAGTGGAAACCGTACTGAAATCCGTTGAATACTTTTTGAGATATGCGCGTACGGGTAAATAAAACGTCGACACTTTATTCTCGTCCCGTAGGGACTAGGGTTTATGGACGGAGGAAGTGGCCTAAAATGGTATTCCTAGTCTGGAACTACGTCTATGGAAAATTGCAGCTCAATCAGTTTTCGTAGTTTTCGCGTGAAAGAGTAACAAACGTCCGAACATACTTTTGCGTCTGTAATATTAATTTAAATAGGGCTTGATGTTTCCTGATTAAACCGTAATAAAGGAACAGCAATCGAAGCGAGTCCACTTTTTTTTTTTGTATATGGAAAATGACTTTTTTTTAATAATTTCAAACGCAGCAATAAATTCCACATAACTCGGTGCGACGACAGAGCAAGTCCGTATACTGCATACGAATAAAACATTGATACGGACGTGTTATCAAACCCGATAGAGTTTATATTAATATAACGGAAAACATGATCCTCAAGTCGGTACAACTTTCAGAATTTAAATTAAAGTTTATGTCGCTAAATAAGTTTAAAAAAAAACTCATAGTTTTTTTAGCCAAGGTTTAATTTAAAAGAAATTATAAGTCAGTATAGCTACCCGTAGGTACGTCGTACATTATATCAGTATACGGCTGGTCGTCTTTTTGAATATTTAAAATAAATACGCAATCGCTTCTGCCGTAACTGTACAAACGGTGGTTTTTTTTTTTTTTTATTTTCTTCGCTTCTCCCGAACGATTTTATCATGTGCACAGTTGTAATCTCGTCGACTGATACAATTGAAGAGTGTGGTCAAACCGTGCCTCGAGTACGGTGCCGGTGACGTACAGCCCCAACGCTTGCGTGCGCGTTCCGGATGTAAGTTCCCGGCTGAAAACTCGAACGCGTTTTTTTAATATGCAAGACGGACGATACACACGACACTAATGCGTTTTACTATTATTATTATTACTATTATTATTATTATTTTACGTTCGGAAAAACTATTTCGCGGCGCGCGCGCCCGCGTTTGTCCGCTTACGGTAAATAAATAACACGACGCTATAATACGCGCGAAGAATGAAGACTGAAAGAAAAAAAAAAAAAAAAAAAACGGAAAAAAAAAAACGAAATAAAAAAAATATGTAACGCATATTTCCACACCCGTACCGCCAGAATTGGTCGTGACGCGTCTCGCATAAAACGGCTGTCCCGGGTACGGCGGACACGGCGTAAATCGCACCGGGTAAGAAGACGACGGGTAGTAAAATAATATTACTGTTTTACGGCGAAAACACCGCACGGTTCGGCGACAAAAAAAAAAAAAAAAAAAAAAAAAAACTAAGAGAAATAAAGAAAAAAAAAAAAATCGCTTCAATTTCACACGTCGTTAACGTCGCGTGTACGTTATTTGTTTGCATATTGCAATATTATGGTGGTAAACGGTAAAACGCGGGCGTACAATAGAGGAGAGGCCGCGTAAAACAAAACTATTTTATTTCGGTATTTATGTATAATAATATATAACAATTGGAGAATACAATATTTTTTTTTTTTTGTATTTTTTCCTATTCGTAATATTATTACTATAGTAGTCTCGTTATATATATATATATATATATATATACGAGACCCGTAGATATTATTCGGCCGCGTTTTGGAATCGTACGTACGCACTTATGTCCTATCGTTATACGTGCGTGTAATGGCTACGGTGTATAATAATAATAATAATAATAATAATACCGAGCAAATGTATAAATAATTGTGTTAAAAATTTTGTTTCGGTGTACTTGTCGTAATACGATACCTACCGAAAAAACGACGTTAGCCTTAGTACGATACACATTATATTATAAATAGTATACGCGTATTACAAATTAATAATAGGGTGGTACACGCCCGACAAATAATTTTAATCGCATGTTTTATTTATTCGGTTTGCGGCGAAGGAAACGACGACAAAAAAAAAATTAAAAATTAAAAATAATAACTCAACAGCCCCGCTCGCTCTCCTTGAAATTTGTTCGGGCGGCAAAGGTTCCGTTTGGCCCTGCCCGCCCCCCGCCCACCACTCGCATTTATGACATCGGTACGAATCTCCGAATCGTCGAGAAAGAACGCAATTCCTTTTTTTTTCCCCCTCGAATTATTTCATAAAAATATATTTCACGTTCCCCCTGTTGTATAATATATCGACGTGTTATCACCGTCGTCGCATTATCCGAACTACGAACATAAAAAAAAAATTAAAAAACCAACATTAAAATAATAATGTATTTTTATTTTTTTTTTTTAAGTTTTGTTTAATTAAGTTTTTTTTAATTATTTCGTATACATAAAATAAAAATATACTTACACCGCCCTTCGTGGTTTTATTTCAGTGAATACACTTAGGTATACACACCGCGAATGAAAAATAAAAAAAAGCTCAATGACACGAAATCAATTCGATTAACGTGTAAACCTTGTACGATAAATCTAGGTGTTTTTTTTTGTTTTTGTCGCTATTTTAACGAATTTTAATATATCAAATATAAAATATTTATTCACGTATTTCGGTTGCTTTGGGCGCATTTTTGCATACGTTATATTATATATTTACAACGATTTCAGTGCAACAAATCCGCCGTATCCAATTCATAATATTAGTACACCGTGTTGTTCGCTAAAACACAATTTATTTATCGTCAAACCTGTTAAACGCATTATTCTGTGTGTTAGGTACCGATTATTCACGCAGAGTTAGACAAGTATTATTATGTATATTTACTGTTTTTTTTTTTTTTTTTTTAAATATTCAGCTGTAAAACATGTTTAAAAACCTTTGATATATAAACTTTTGTATAAACCAACCGTCGTCGCGAGTCCTTGACTATAGGTCTATAGTGAAAATATTAATAATTATTTACCTCTATTATTGTTATACTAATGCGACAAAAGAAGGTAAACCGCATAATTTAATATACGAGTACAAGATCGTAATAATAAAATATACGTATTATCAACGTGTACGACCGCGGATTAATATTCAAACGAATATTTGTAAAATAAAATAAAAAAAATGTGTAGTACAACGCCATATGTACTCGTGTGTATATTATACAATATACGTAAATAGTGAACGTAATTTATAACGATTTTCAGAATATCGTTTGCACAACTAGATATGGCACGACGAGGAAGACATAAAAATTGAAATGCGAAGGCTGAAAAGCGCATTTTATTATATTACGGCGTGAATACGATTAAATATTAATTGATAAAAATTTAAAACGCGGAATACACGTGTGTTTCATAATGTTTTTTTTTTTTTTTGGTTTTTATAGATAATAATAAAACAATAATAAGTTAAAACAAAGGAGTAGTTTTTATTTTTTTTTTCGACGAGTATCTCTGTAATGAATTCATCGTGCTGCTGACTGCGGTGTATGTACAATTAATACTGCCAATAAATTAATATTTTAGAAATTAGAAATCGTCCTGTGGGCAGCATGGACAACGTTACGAGTAGTTACTCTAAATTTAAGAAACCGATTAGAGGTACAGGTTACATATATTCCGAGTAACTGATTGCATAACCAAGTTACATTCATAAAATAAATAAAAATTAACAGTTGGCCAGTCAATAAAATACATTAAAATCATACGAATTGTATAAGTTAAACCCAATAATTATTTAAACTAACACAAGTTTGTGTTTAAAATAATTACTTTCTCAGCACAAATTGGAATTATTTTGGTTCTATGGAATAATTAATTATTTTAGAGATGATATTTAAAAAAAAAAAAAATCCAATTGAATAGTTGGTTGAGATAGTGGTAATTGGCAATTGTCAAATGCCTAGGTTACGGGCATTTTTTTATTACAAGTTACAAAAACCATTGTAACGAGTTACATTTGAATGTATTAATTGAAAATTGTGGTAGCTGATTACGATTCACTAAAAAGTTACAAAAGTTAACAGAGTCGCGTGACTTTGATACGTGTAACTGATCATTGTCCGTCCCCGGGGCATATGGGTGTAGATATTTTTTTTTAATTAAATAAAAAAAAAAAAAAAATCGACATTTCCCGACAACCCGGCGCGAACGTATAGAAATCGAAAATCGAAAATCGTCGCCGGAGTCCTGCTCGTCCGGGGTATTGCATGGACTTTTGTCGCGTATTACACAGGAACCCGGGTGGCCATTGTATAAAGACACTATTTTACGTTTGACGGGAAATGTGTAGAGTACAACGATACACAATGGCCGTACAGTTTTGCCGAACATTCGCTGGAAACCGTACGCGGTTTCATTGTTGCGCGTCAAATATAAAATTATTCAAATCGAATAATAGTAACGCGCTAACGTCGGGGTCGTCGTGTTCTAATAATTATTATTATTTTTTTTTTTTCTATTTTTTTTTTTTTTTATAATTATTCGCGTCTTTGTCCGTCCGGCTACCGTAATCGATCCGTAGTGCTGTTGAACATAGCGTTAATAACCGTTTAACGCAATACGCAATACGCCTAAAACAATTAATACCGGATATTACTATCTGTGTGCGCGCGCACCTGTTGTTCTATTATGCCCGCGATCTTCCTTATAGATAACACGACTTAGGTAGCAACATTAACAGTGATAACGGTATAACACGGCGGAATCAACAAGTCGGCGGCCGGCAGAACCCGCTGCTGCTGCTACACGGACGACCGCGACGGGGCTATAAATTGCGGTAAATCGCCGCAAAGTCCGCGCCGATCGACCGAACGATCGTCGGCGCTTCGGCCGCACATATCCGCTTGCAAACTTATATCCGACCTCTGGTAACGTTATATTAGCCGGTTTACTATTAGGATGTTCGTTTCTGTCCGGGAAACGTTTGTTTTTTTTTTTAATAAGAAATATTCGTCTAACCACAATACTATAGGTTTTTTTTAATAATAAGGGCGCGAACTACCCTTTGCCAACAAAACCCCAAAAATGTGATCGCACTGATCGTCCCGAGTAGTTTGACGCCCAACATGCCAGGAAAATATTGAATTGGACACGAGATACGGATTTTTGAAATTATAATCAACTTTAAAATCCCTAGTCTTATACTATATCCCAGAACGAAAAATATAACGAAAAAATAATAATTTTATTAGAGAATCAGAAAAAACAAGGACGAGAAAGTAATATTTGACAACTTGAATGACCAAAAAAAGAAGAATTAAAAAAAAATAATCGAAATTAAATATAACAATTCCAGAGGAATTCCAGAAATATAAAATTAGAAACGAGATATCGATTTTTGAAATTATTATCAACTTTAAAATTTTTTAGAATTGAACGTCATAAATATCCCGGAACTACGAAAAATACGAAGCAGGAAAAGAACAATAGAAATTTCTGTTTAAGAATGAGAAAGACAAGGACGAGAAAAGAATAATTGAAAACTAAATTGACCCAAAAAACGAGAATTGACAACAAACAATCGAAAATATTGAAATTGAATAGAATTATTAAGGCAACAGTTTTGCCACACGACGAAAAAGACGAATTAGGTAAAGAAAAACGAATATTGCTCCGGTCAAAAAAACCGCTCCGTATACCGGCGATCCTATAAACGCTAAAAAAGAATAAAAGAAAATCACGGCCGGGCGATGAGTTTAATCATTTTTGGAACCCTCCGAAATTTGTTTTCGGTACGCCATAAAAAAGTCATAAAAAAAAAAAAAAAAAAACAGTTAATAATCAACTAGTTGATCGTTATAAAACGAGAGAGTTTAATTAGCCAAGTACACTTGCATTAGCCCAGTTGCCAAAATAGAAACCTTATTCACGGCTGTCATTGTTTTCATTTTTATTATGACGTGCGCTTTTTCCCTAGTTTTCTCTGTCTATAAACAAGTGTTAAACCAGAATGCTCTAATCGCCGAAATCAGGGCCGGCGTCTGGTTTCCGGTAGCGTCGAAGAGGTATTTTTATGATTTGCCTTGTACATGTATTCGATAATTTGGAATAACCAGAAATAATGACGGAAAACGAAAATATGCGTTTTAGCGTTTCGGCTGTTGGAATACAAATTTTTGAAATATTTTGTACGGTTGTCGTCCTAGTTTTACCGATAAATCAATTTTTCGAATCGGTCAAACGCGATTACGCGGCCGGTTGCGCGACTATAACCGCGAATACGGTAACTGGTTCGAATACCGAACTTTCGTTACGCGCGCTTTTCCGCAAAATTAATCGTTCGATGTGATTTTTTTTTTTTTACCCGATACAGAGCAAGAATTATTCTCGTATTTTCCGCAACCGTGACGAGTGAGACGAATTCGTGTACGAATACAATAGTCGTAATGAACGGCTACTGTCGAACAGCAATTCCGTTCACAAACACACGTAAAACCACATAGTGATGAACCAACTCGTGGTTGTATATTAAAATTCTGGTCCAAAACGAAACGATTCTAAACAGTATAGTGCATATTATTTTCTTAGTAGTAAAATAGTGTTTGTTTTCATACGGTCAATGGAATAGGACTGAAACAAAGGGGTTTTCAATTGGCAAAGGGGCCCATCCCCCCCACACACTACAGATTCCATTAGGCGATAATATTAAATATTATTTATAAAACTAGATCCGACGTTAATGCTCTAGGTCTATTACAACTCCGGGATTTACTTTGACGTCCCTGCTAAACCCAACCGACATATGTAAACACATATATGTGTCAACCCATTCCGATAATGTTTTAAACCGTTAGTTTTATTAATTAAAAATATCGATTGAATAAATTAGAGCGACATATCGTTGTAAACTCCGTTTACATATGTATAGGTTTTTTTTATTATTTTTTAGAGCAACAGTTATGGTGGACAGACGAAAAAAATATACTCTTGAGGGCACGTATCCCGTACGCTCTTGCTGCCCTCCCGCCCATCGCCACCAACGTCGATTAAAATCTCTTGCATGTTCGTGTTTTAAGTAAATCGCTATATTTTTTATGTAAAATTGTATTATATTTATGTTATATTTATGGTGTGTTGCGATACGCACTGGAAATTTAGCGGTTCCACACTTTCTATACACACCCGGTACATGCGATTATAAAATATTGCGTCATTCTCGTCGGAGACGCGACGCGACGTTCCCGAGTTCGTATACGAAAAAAAAAAAAAACACGCGGCTCTCTCCGTTTTGGGATACCCACTGCGACGACGTGTTTTTTTTTTTTTTTCTTTACTCTTGTCCGTACAATAATATATAATAATGCGTAACAATAACGCCATAATAATAATTATACGCGCGTACATAGACTACGGGTAAAAATATAGTTAGACCTCCCCAAAGCCAAGGACTAGTACTAGAATTGTCTATATACTCGACAAAGGTTTATTGATAAAAATCCAATCAAATGTATTTTCGGAAATAGGTTACTTGCATTTTTTCAAAATTCACGACTTCGTTAAGCAAGACAAATAATTATTGTCCGGGGGGGGGAAAACAATCACTTAAGTTCGATAAAAAAAAGATTCAATGTTTAAACGGCATGAACTTGGAAACCCGTTCGTTAGAATATTAAACTGAATGTATTATTAATCGATTTGCCAACAACCAAACCCATTAAACATTATTTTATAATATTTAAAAAACGGGGGAAAAAAAACTCGCTGAGAAATCCAAAAATAATAAGTTAATTTTTATTTGCAACGCGTTCGGTTGGAATACGTCCAATATAAAACGCGTTCAGTTATTCGGAATTTTAACTATAACCGCAGATTAAGTTTAAAGTTATTTACAAATTTATAATATTTCAACTTTTCAATAATATAACTTTCTCACGAGTTATTATCCGGCTTCGAGAATTCCGTATTAAAATAGCTACCATCTCGTAAAATTTACAATTACTTTTTAAATTGCATTTTAAGGGCATTTCGATTGGTTTTATTTATTAATGGTTAAAAAATCCATCGATTCCCAAGTGACAAAAATGTCCGCGTACCCGCGTCCTAATATTCATTCACTCTGGTCGGTTTTTTTCGGGACGGAAAAAAAAATATTTTTATTTTTTTTCCCCATTTTAGTTTTCATGCTATTCCATTTTGTTTGAACTTTACACGCATATTATATGGTTTTTTTTATAATTAAAATGTTAAAACATTTAAAATTAATACGAACACGAGCATTAAAATACGATTTTTTTCTCACCAATAACAACGATAATTTCTAGAATTTTTAAAATTGTGGTTTTTATATGCGTTTTTTTGGTATTCGTGTTCAGTGCATATTATACGGTTTTTTTTTTTTTACTGCGTGTACAATGCACAACTCTAATAACTATGAATATATATATATATAAATTAATAAAACATAATCGAGGTCGGATTAATAATAGAAAAAAAAAAATAAAAATATATTATAGGCCAAATATTATTCAAACGCTAAAATATATATTATACATTTATTTAACATAATGTTATATTGGCGGCGCGCCGCTGGTTTGCAAAATGATATATAGAAGTAAAAAAAAGGGGGAAAAAAAACCAGGACGATAATAATAACGATAAATATAAATGCATACGTAAATAATAATACGCGGTATATATGTATGTGTGGTGTATAGAAAAAGAGATGATAGGACAAAAAAAAAATAAAAAAATAATAATAATAATAACCCGATGTAAATGTAAAAATAATAATAATAATAATAAAAAAATTCGTCCCGTAACAACATTCATGTCCGTGAAAAGGACAACGGGTTCTGCAGCAGCAGCATCAGTAGCAGCAGCAACAGCAACAGCAACAGCAGTAGCAGCAGCAAAGAGCAGCAGCAAGAGCGGCGGCGGCGGCGGCGTCGACGACGACGATAATAATACCACGACGACGACGACGACGACGACGACGACGATGACGAGTAAATGTCAAATGAGCATCGGCGAAACATTTACATAATTTATGTGTCTGTGTCGGTTCCTTTGAAGCTCTCCGGTGCCGGTACGGGTCGGCGGGCCGGCGGGCGGACGGGCGGGCAGGGAACCGGCAAAGCCCGGTAGCCGTTTCCGCCGCCGCCGCCGCCGACGGGCCTGGGCTGCGGTCGGCGGGAAGGGGACGCGGGTGGTCGGATGGGAGGCCACTCGACGTCGGTGGTTTTTTTTTTTTTATTATTATTTATTTATTTATTTAATTTTTTTTTTATTATTCCTCTCCTCTCCTACTACCGAAACGCCGTACCTCTACAATATAATGCGCTATATTTATTTATTTATTTTTTTTTATTTTTTTTTTTCATTCTCGGAATATACGCCGCCGCCAGACTACTGGTTTTGGTATTCCGTCAAAGCGTTTAGCCCGGAGATTTATCGACGTAGACGGTCGATGGTCGCCGGCCCGTGCTCGGCGCGACGTATACGACGATGATGATAATAATAATAATAATAATAATAAAAGATTTCTATATAATATATGTATCTATATAATATATATATATATATATATCTATATATAGATATGTTTATACCGATGATGGGAAAAATCCGGATCTGCCGAAGACCGAGTATCCGGATTTTGTGGATTCCGAAATTTGAAATCCGACGTTTGTTGTAAATCCCGATTCCGGTTTTTAAAATTGTGATTATTTTTTTTTTTTTTTTTTTTATTCTTTAACTAATTTCTCATAAAACCACTACTATTGTTGTTGTTATTATCTTATTGTTAATAGCATTAAACGCGTAAAACATTGAATACGTTTTTACAATGCGGAAAATATAACAAATAAAAAATACAAAAAAAAAACACTCTAATTTATATAATATATTGGCTAGGTTATTTTGTTTTACTCGTAAAAATCCGAAATCCGGATTTATTGAATTTTTGGGTAATCCGGATTTATGTCACATCACTAGTATATAAAGTGCTCAGACTCATTTCTGGATAATATTCGTTGTCTTTTATCTTGTCCAGATGAAAAATTTCGGAATCTATATACAGTTTACCGAGAACAATTATCGTTTTAGTAATTATTATCTAGAGACAATTTACACTCGCAAAAAATTTAAATAAACGTTTGGCCCGCAGTAGAAAATATTGAATATCTAACCGTATTGCTTTGCTTTTGCGTTCACGATTCCAAGTAACCAAGCCGTATAATGATTTACAGAATTATTTTAACCGATTACATTTTTTTGAAATTCAAGTATTTGTTATTTTCACCTGTATCTAGATAATTGTAGAGCAATTATCTTACATCTTATCTAAATTAAAATTTTGAAATCTTTTCGAAGTTTATATAAAATAAATAATAATTATCGTTTTAGATAATTTTATCGAGATACAATTTACACCCGTGACAATTGTTCTAATATCGCTGAATATTTTTGCAATGATTACAAAATAATAAAACTAGTTACTTTTTGTTATCGACGCGTTAGATTAGATAATTGCGTGCATTCGATTCGACTATGGTGGTCAAGTCAGAACGTGAACACGAATTATAACCAACTGGTCAAATTAGATAGTCACTGTAAAAGTAATTTTCCGGCTTAACATTAACTTTCTTACAAGTAACCGACATTAACCCGCAACTAAATTATTGATAATAGTATATAAATTGCATTGGACATTTGATCAAACGTATTGACTTTGATTTATTGCAAATATCAATAATCGGAACATGCAATGTATGCAATAAGAACTAAAACAATAACACTAAAATTGTCTGGTATGTTCTAATAATATGCGTGGATTGATTATCGGAAAGAAAAAAATGAAAAAAAGTTAGTTACTGTAAAAGCAACTTTCCGGCTTAACTTTAACTTTCTGACTAGTAACCGACTTTAACCCGCAACTAAATTATTGATAATAGTATATAAATTGCATTGAACATTCGATCAAACGTATTGACTTTAATTTATTGCAAATATCGAATAATATCAATAATCGGAACATGCAATATATGCAATAAGAACTAAAACAATAACACTGAAATTGTCTGGTATGTTCTAATAGTCTGCGGGGATTAATCCATTTTTCGATTGATTACCGGAAAGAAAAAAATGAAAAAAAGTTAGTTACTGTAAAAGCAACTTTCCGGCTTAACTTTAACTTTCTGACCAGTCACTGACGATTACACATAACCGCGTCAAGTCGCCGCACATTTGATAATATTTAATATTTGGGCCAAACGGCCGGCGTATAATTTATTGACCTTCAGCCTACGGTCGTCCGGCTCCTCTACCGTCGGACCGCACAAACCGACACTTTCTCGCGCCAATTCATATTCCGTACATATTTTTAAATGAGAGATATAATTGTTAATGAGTTGAAATAATAATTGAAAAACCGCCCGTGTATGGAATTTACTTTTCATAAAAAGTCGGTCGAATTTTATGATCCGACGCTGGTTGTTCAGCATAGTTAAACTAACGTAATTATTTATTTAATTTTTGTTTTTTTTTTTTTTTGGTTTTTAACCTTATCGAATACACGCAAACGACGATTGCGTATTCAGAATTGTGTACACGCGAATGAAAAGTTCGACAAATTGTGAGTTCTCACGCGAACAAAACCAAAAAAAAAACGGAAAAATTGAAGTGTCACGTGATAAACGCGCAAGAGCGCATTTTATTTTTTTTTTTATTTTTTAACGGTTTTCGCCGGTGCGGAGTCGTTTTTTTTATTATTGCCGTTGTGCTCGTCGACCGCGGTCGGATTAACGAAATCTCGTCGAGCCAAAACCGTTCGATAATCGCATTTAGGAGTTACCTATAATAATAATAATAATAATAATAATAGTAATAATAGTAGTAATAATTGACATTATACGAAATGAAACCGTCGTCAAGGTTTCTGGTCCGCGGACCGTATTGAATTTTATATAGTCGTATTATTTTTACTGCAATCTGCACGTGTACGACGACGACGGCGCCCGTGCCCGCCGTATAGCGCTTTTACAATAAAACATAATGACATTACAAAACGTGTTACATTTTCCAAATTAATTTTTCCCGTCGGCCCCTAACGTTTTAATACTGTAACGATATTATTATCACTATAAATAAAACGCGTTGCAAACACCGATTGTGTTTGTTCTGACGACTTGAAATGACGGCAACGCCGCGAAAAAAAAAAAACTAGTGGGCGTTTTTCGATTATTACAATAATAATAGTAATAATAATAGCGGATCTCGGGTGTAAATCGTCGGAGAATTTATAACTGCGGGGGTTTTTTTTTTTGTATAATATACGTTTAACGTGCTACGACGGTCCTCGTTTCCTCGGTCAATTTAAAAACAAAACAAAAAAAAAAATAACAAATTTTCTAATACGCTATTTGTATTCGATATGGTAACCATTAAAACGTTACGTTATTTTTATATATATTTTTTTTTTTTGTTTTTTTCCCCGTTCATTTTCTAGACGCGTTATATTACCTAAATCCATATTATAAATTTGGTTTTTTTTTTTTTTTGATATCTTGAAAATCAAAGTTAATCGAATGGACTCGGTCGACGATTCTCATCTGCTGTACGGCGCACCGTGTTATAACGATTTGTTTTATAAAACGAGCTAAATAATAAAAAAATATTCTAGTAACGACGACGACCCGGGGTGGGGGACGGTTATACGCTATTTTTACCCTTAAACCGTGCGATTTTTGACGTTTCGAACGCACGTCGTCCGTTACATATTATTACGAGTATTACAGCGTGTAGCCGGTGTCAATCGACTCGTTATAATTATTAATGCGACGTGATGATGTCAGAATCCTCTCCCAAGGTTTTCCTACGGTTATCTTTTTTTTTCTTTTCTTTTTTTTTCATACTATTTTTCATTTTTTTTTTTTTTCTTATTCTCCTTCTCTCGTCCGGCGACCGGTATATATATATATATATATACACACAGACGTCTGTGCTAGTGTGCGAACTCGATCGATTTTACTATAAAAATGTCATGAATCCCGCCACCGTCGTTGTCGTCACCGTTGTCGCACGTACGTACATGTATATATATATATATATATAATAATAATAATATAATAATACGTATACGCTATTATTATTATTATTATTTTGTCGTATGGGAAAGGGAGGCAAAAGAAAAAAAAAAAAAACAACAAAACTTTGCTACTGTGCGCAAGTCTTCGGCGGCGGCGGCGGCGGCGGCGGTGTCCAATTACCGGAGAAAATTCCAAACTTGTACGCGCGGAAATATATATAACGGCGGCGGCGGCGGCGGCGTCGTTCGTATCGAGGCAAAACGTAATTGGAGATGTTGAAAGGGATCGGGCCCCCTATACATAATACTTATGTACATTATATTATATAGCTGCCGTGCGACCGGGACGCAGGTCTTTTATTTTTTTTTATCTATATATATATATATAAAAGGGAACAAACATTAATAATAAACGCCCCACGGTTTTAATGGTATTTAGCCGGAGAAAAGCCGTAACTCCACCTCCGCCACCTCCTCCTCCTCCTCCTCCTCAGCAGCAGCAGCAGCAGCAGCAACGTGTCTACGAAAATATCTAATAACGATTCCGTCCGAAAAATGGCCGGAGTCGCTTCTATTTTTCTTCTTTTTCCCCTCCCGTCTTTCTTTCCAACGGCCCCGGACTCGGTTCGGGTACCGGGGGGGACACGTGTTTTCGAAAACCGTTCGGTAATACGGTATAATATGTACGGCGTTTGTTCGCCAGCCGTCTGTCTGCTCGGCAATTCGCGCGCGGGCCGACGACGGTAACCGACGTTTTACGATACCGGTCGAAACGACAGATAAATCGGTTTCGCCGTTATAGCGCGCGCGCGCCGCGTACCCCCCCCCCCCCCGCGGGCCAACAGCTCCGGTTCTTTACTGTTCGTCCGGCGTTCAAAAGTTCGGTTGCGCACGGGCAAAATTCTTTTTTTCGGCCGAGCGGGAACGCTTAAAAAAAAAAAAAAAAAAAAAAACCCGTTGGACTTGACGGTCCAGTGTTATTGCGCCAAGTTGGAATTTTAACGGAAACCGCGTAGAGGCGTTCGCGCGCGGTTTTGCCGTTTTCCAATTTACGCGGACACAACTCCGGAAATCGCGGACACGGCACGCAGTTTGAGACGTAAAACCCCCCCTGTAACAATCGCAATTTGTTTTGTACTCACGTAGGTTAGGTTGATTTATCAACAAAAAAAAAAAAAACATTTCTTACCGGTGTACATGGCTCAGCATTGTTTTTCGTTAACAATGATTTACAGACATAAATTAAAATAACCCCCCCCCCTCTATATCCTACCTTCTCAACTTTCCGACTACAACAGTGGTCCCCCCCATGGTACGAAGTCAATTGTTAACTTATTGTAATCTTCAATAAACAAACGTAGTTTTTTTTTTATGACAAATCTGTGAAGGGTTTTTGTAGGTTACTCAATATTCGCTATATCGAGAGAGAGAGAGAGAGAGAGAGAAAAAAGCGTATTAGTGTGTACAACTGTTACGAAAAATAAGAATAATATTTATGAAGAACCATTACACAGACACACAAATTGCGTTAATAATTTCTAAAAAAAAAAAAAAAATGAAAGCTTATACTGAATAAGTAATTTGTTGAAATGTTATAAGAATATTATTGTTATAATACACATTTTAAAAAGTCCCCATCGAAGGTGGTAATTTAATATTATATTATGAGCGGTGAAACGTATAAATTATATGAAATATGAATTGTTCCTATTTATATATAAAAAAAAAAAAAAAAATAGAACCTACGTCCAAAACAAGAAGTTAATATATTTGTAATTACCGGCGGCACACCTACTTATATATTAAGTATCTAACAATTAAAAAACAAAACATTACAAGCATGGGCACACTTTTTAGCGGTTATAACAAAATATACTATTATAGTAATTAGTTTAGATATTTTACTTCCATTACTTCCATTAGTTCCATTGTATGATATTATAATCGGACCGAATTTTTAAAACCTAATGTACCTACTGTTTTTTTTATTAAATAATAAAAATAATAAATTGCCGAGTTTGATAATAATTTCAAATTTTATTTAAAACACCATCGTGCGTTTTTTAAGTGTTTTTTATAAAACTAATTTGTTTAACTTTAGATTTACACTGTATCTCGGGCAATTTTTGAAATAAATAAAGAAAATGATAAGAGTCAAAATTGTTTTCAAAAAAATAAAATACAAAAATATGAATATTCGGATCTGGTGTTAAAATAAAATGTTTCTGTTAAAGATAAATGTAAGTTTTATTGATTGAGAACGAATTGCTAAAACAATAAGCTAAAACGTGTATTTTTTTATCACCGATTTTTCTATAGGAACAAAAAAAACCCCAATCCAAGTCCATACTAGCTGTCCCATTTTGACTATATACCCTGGCTCGAGGATCTAGCCCACAAACTTCACGGCTATCTCGCTAGATTAACAAACGAGCTAGGTTTGTGTTAGTTACCTACCACCTTGCGATCATAGTTTTAAAAACTAGCACCGCGTTGATACCGGACATTTGGCGCGGTAAAAATTATAATATTTACGCTCGTCATCTGAGAAAAAACGACAAAAACGTTTGGACTTGAAATTTGGAATAGTGGTTGCTCAAATGATGTCCAACAAGAAAGGATTTAAAATAATAATTTTGAGTTGAAGTGGATTGATTAGAGGCGCTAATTATATTATAAACCGCCGAACAGATTTCGATCGAATTTGGCAAGGCGATGTATTGCATTCTGGGGAAGAACATCTTATCCCGATGTGCAGTCCCCTTGACCCGTTGAGTCGTAGTGGTATGTTATTGAAACCACCTTTTTGTATTTTTTTTTGTTTTTTTTTTTTTTTGCCCTTTTCGTAGTGGTGGTATTTTATTGAAACCACCATTAATCGGTACAGTTGGTCACTCTATAGCCGAAAAAAAAAAAAATTCGCTCCAAAACTTGCGTTACTGATATTGAAGTCCGTTATTACGTTATCAATGTTAATCAATATGAATTCAATAAAAAAAAAAAAATAAGTTACTCAATGGGTTAAGGTTGACTGACACAGGGAGAGTTTGGTATTTTAGAATATTTAATTGTTGATATTATCAAGGTTAGCTTAGCGACACCGATAAAAAAAAAAAAATTGTAGATTGCTAACGAACGCCACTAAAAACTAATACTAAAACGTTGGTGACCGTAATATATATTGTTGGTTTACAGATATTCTAAAATATCGACTTTTGACATTTTTGTTTTGATGGATAGATAGATGACATTTCGTAGGTATTTCGGATATGCCTAGCAACGCTTGCGTAAATCTGAACACGAGAATCCGTAGAGCAAACTGGTGGCCGTTTGGCAAAATGTACAATTGCAGTTTTCTAATCAAATACAAATATTTATAATATTAAAAAAAACCACGTTAATATTCCTTTCGTTCGATACTGGCACGGGCAGAGCCGTATTCATTTACGGCCAAAAAATATTTAACGTAAATATCAACGGGTAATCGCAAACTTTTGGCAAACGATTCGCGAACTCATTTGCCTGTCCATAAAACAATATAATATGCTATTACAATAATAAATATCATTTTTACCGCTCCCGCGTTGGACTTTTGCCAAACGGCGAAACTAATTTTATGGTTATTTTCAATTTTGCGGTGTAACTCCACCTGCGTTAAGCGGACTCGAAAAATTCCTCGATTACATGTTTATGAATTAAAATAATATACCAATTGTTTCGTTTGGACATTTTTTACATATTTTATTTTTATTTTTTTTTTCATATATATATATATACCACATTGTTACGCCACCAACAAGCAAGGTCGACTACGATAGGTTTTTTTTTCGTAGTAAATAATATTATATGAATGGCCGTGTAACGGGCAGCGGTACATGTGTGTCTCGTCAAACGACCGGTGGTTTTATTTTTCTCAAAAAAAAAAAATAAAATAAAACCTCAAATAGCCAAATACCCACGATATTAGTACCTCGTGTACGTCTCTAAATTGGTAATCTCGGTTTCAAAAATTAGCGAAAATCGTTGCGTCGGCGCATCAAACCCGCCGATATTTGTAAGAAATTAAAAATTACGAACAGCGCCCGCGTACCGCGGACGCGATAAATACCGACAAATCAATAAAAAATAAAAAATCACGAGGATTCTTGAAGAAATGAAATTAACTGCATAACGATAAATTATAGACTTTCTGTATAGAAAAATGCCTAACCGTCCAATTCACGACGAACATCAGCGCGAGTAGTATACGGTTACCTTAGTTTTGAGTTGGTTTTGTCACGGGTTTTTTTTTTTTTTATAATTCGCCAATAAAACAATTCGATAAAAATTGTAATTATTATTGCCGTTTTGGGATATTTCGAAAGCGGTACGCGGTGATATAAAAAAAAAACACTAAAAGATCGCCATAATCCCATACCGGTATAAAAAACAAAACGTAATTAAAATTACATTTTTCTATTGTATATTTTTATTCGAAAACCTGACATTTACGTTAAAACAAAATGCGCGTGTTTTTTATTCGCATATATTACATAATAATTATTTCGTTGGATTTTCTCTGCGGATACCAATACGTATTATTACTGTGTTGAATAATATATTATTATTATTATTATTATTTACCTTAATATTATAGATTATTCGATGTAAACTCCGAGACAATAGTATGTGAGTAGAAAAAAAATTTTAAAAAAAAATACTCGCTGGGATTAAGGTATTTATTTATTTTTTCTTCTTTCTTTCATTTCTATACGAACGGTAACGCAGAACCGCGTATCGATCGAAAACTATTCGAAAATTTAACGTTTATGTAATAATAATAATAATATTATGGTTATTAAAAACCACCGGTATATTATTCGTAATACTTTGAATGACTATTACGAAACCGAATAAAATTATTTCATTTCGTAATAGTATATATATATGTGTGTATACACACACACACACACACACACACACAAATATATTATTATGCGTTTAATTCGCGTCAACGTCGTTACTTTGAATTTGCCAAATAGCCGCCGACAAAAAGCAAAAAAAAAAAAAAAATTAAAAATTGACGAAATTATCCACGCGAAAATTGATTTAGTTATAGTTATAGACACAATCGGAATTGTGCCCGTTGCGGGCGAGCGACACGCGGCCGAAACTAGAGGCGAACCTAAGCTCCAAATAACAATTTTTTTTTTTTTTTTTTTTTTTTAAATCGCCGTTTCTTTCTTTTGTGACGTTTTTCTTGAAAACATTAATGTTGCCGGTAAAAACGTTCGCGGTTTTTGCGGTTGCACCGTTGCCAAACAATCGTTGCCCCGCGCACGGTTTATGATATTACCTATTCGCTATCCTGTACTAGAACTGGTCATAGATACCACGGATATTTATTTTAAATCGTATACCCGGATAGACCAGACACTTGCGGATATCTCCGATAAATCTATAGACGATATTATATCTATAACTGCGGTTATATATTTCGGAGCGGAGCGCAGTTCAGGGTTAGCGATAACGATAATGTTTTTACACCAAAATATTAGTGTTTTTTTTTTAAAAAAAATTTTTATTGTATATTGAATAACGGGGGGTTTTTTTTTTTAAAAATTATTGCTGAATTGGACAAGGCATCCGGGGGCGTGTGAGCATTGCGTACATTCAGCACCCAAAATATTCGGGCTCTATAGTTGCGCCTACGAATTGACATCTACTAATATAAGTGTTTGTCCACTACTGTAACACTTTATTATGGCCAATTCGCCATTACTATTTAAATATTTCGATGTAATTTGTATTAGTATTTTTTTTTTTTTTGATACGAGGAGACGAAGAAAAACAAGAAAAATAATATACTTTTGAGTTTTTTTTATTTTTTATTTTGGTTATATTCAATACAAACTCGATCAGATTTTGTCTAGTTTGTATTTCGGATCTTTTGACTTTTTTCCGGCCGTTGTGCAAAACCGTTTACTGTTATAATTAACAGCATTTTGAAACATTTAAAAAATATTCACTTTTCGAACGCTAGTTTAAATATTCGGATTTCTCTTTACTGAAAATCAAAAGTCGACCACAATTTTGTATTTACGACGGCAACAGAAAAATGGTAACATTTCGAAAATATTGTTAATTTTTATACGATTATGCACACAGAATGTTCAATAAACTGATGGCGATAAAACAATTACTCTGTATGCCTTAGAATAAAAACGAGAAGCACACAATGTCATTCACTTGTAGAGCCGTAGAATTATAATAATATTCTACTGTATAAGCCGGTCTTCCAGACATGGGTAGGCCACTGTTGTAGGTGGTTAGGGTTATTAACTTTATATACCGAGAGCACCGATAGACCATTGTAATCAAAAACCAATTCTGAGCGGAGCTCAATAAACCCAAAATTGAGAAAAACGAAATCGTCGTTTGTTGTCAGTTTTATTCAATTTTTTTTTTTTTTTTCCTGGAAAACTGCGAGCTAACTACTAGACGAGTTGATCAATTGAAAGGTACCACACCGGGGCGAAAAAATCAGCATTGTTTTATGTCGTGGACGATTCGGAGCATGAACAATAAAGAACCGTTGAAAACTTCGAAAAAAAAAAAAAAAAAAAAACCGTTTCAAGTGATGCCCATCGCCGGACGGAAAACGTGTGCGCACATCTTATGGTACGGCGTGAAAAAATCGGTGAATTTTCACTAAACGAAAAAGTGTTTCCTAAAAGATTAAAAAAAAAAAAAAAAACACATCTCGGTAAAACTAAAAACACCGCTCGCTACACTGGGAATCTAAAAAATTCACGGTCCACTACGTACGTAAAGCGCATCGCTCAACAAGGTCCTCCGGGCGGACCTAAAACATTGTAATTTATTTAATATTATACGGACGCCCGTAATGATATTCTTGTAGCCGATTTCGCAGAGTTGGCATTTCGTTATTTATGGACGAATGACATTCTTTAGAAACTACCGCGAGCACTCGTTTTGGTATAATATTATAATGAAAAAAAAAAATAAATAAATAAATAAAAAATAATATTATTACTGTGTGGCGTTGAACGAGAAACCGTATTAATATTAAAAAAAAAAAAGAAAAAAAACGGCCGCCGCGCGTGTATTTTATATTATAAACACACCACCGGTATTTTCTTTTTATCAATATTTGAAAATATGTTTTCCGACCGCTAAAATGTATTGAAAAAATCCATGTGCAACGGATCAATTGCAAACGAAAAACGATTCTGAGCTAAGTAATATTAGACGTGTTTTTTCATTGTTGCCAGAGTAACCCAGAAATCAACATAAATAATACAATTTGAGTAGGACAAAATCGTGTTTCCGTCGTTTTTTTCTGCCGCGTTAAAAAAACTAATAGATACATAGAAAAATAGCACGTTTAAAGTTACTAAATAGACAAAATGTGTTACCGGAAACAGTATAGGAGGAGTGTATGTAAATCGGATCGAATCTTCTGGTAGAAAAAGTGTTTACAGAATAATAAAAAAACAAATAAACATCGTTGTAAAACCACAAGACGCTCAGAATCCAAAATATATTTTTACGTGATTTTTGCGAGAGAAAAAAAAAATTTTGTTCTCGGTGGAGTTTTAAAAACGTTATCCCGAAAAGGGCGTCTGAAAATGTTAAATTCGCACCCGGTTTAGAATAAAATCATAATATTCAATACACGACGTTTTCGTTATACGTTTTTCTCTGTTTCGCATATTATTTTATACGAGCGAATCGCCGTTGTGCAAATATTACCGACACCTCTGCGGTGTACGATCGACGACGGTCCGAAATATGAAATTGTTTGGTTGCAAGTACGAATAAAAACGGAGGATTGAATAGAAGAGAAAAACTCAGTGGTAGATTAAAATCGCGTGGGTGGTGAGATTTCTTCATTTCTTTCTTTTGTTCTATTTATCACACGCAATATATTTAATCGAAATTGGACCGCCTTTCGTTTCCATACGTATATTTAAAAAAAAAACACAAAAATAATAACACCGGCGGGTATCGGCTATACTTATATTCTCTCGTTCTGTAATTTCACTTAAATGTATTGTTATTTACATACGACGATGTATAATCGACACAATTTAATATATAATATTGTATATGACCACCGGACGACGGACGACTGCCCGTCTTTCTAGAAAAAAAAAAAAAAAACCACATTTTATCTATAATTATTAGCCGTTTCACTTTTGGCGTTATCGTATTGACGGTTTTTTTTTTTTTTTTTAATATAATTTAAAAAAAAAAAATACGATCGTATCTCATTCCGCGCGCATCGGCCGATATAATAATTTTAAAAGTCCAATAATATCGTATAAGAAAATAGTGTTATAAATCGTTTTTCCTTATAATATCCACTGAAAACGGTCGAAAACGTTGGAAATGTCTCCAGAACGACGTGCGCAAAGTTTTTTTTTTTTTTTCTCTCTGAGTTACGCGTGTCAATATATAATTTCATCGGTGTTACGGTATTACGGGACACATATTTTTATTTTTTTATTTTTTCTATAATAAAACGCGCATTAAAAATAACATTATATTTTATCGACAGTTTTTCGATGAAAGTTTCCTTTGGATCTGAAATAGTGTCATAGTGCCCGTAATGTTTGTCCGGAACAAATTAAAAATCAGCATTTTACGATAATTGTCGTTTTAATTATTTTTAATTGTTTTTTAATCGCAACGTGTTTTCGTTCGAAAATTTAAAATGTTTCCATACAAGTTGATCGTCGTGCGGGTACTGAAATAGTTTGTATGTTTTTAAATATTTTTTTTTTTTTTTTTTGTCAGACTTTTAATATTCCCGCGTTCGCATAATATTGCAATGTAGAACCGATCTAATGTTTTTAGACTGTTTATTACGCAAAAAACAACATAATTTGACTTGAGGTTGAGTTTCGCAATAAATAAATCATTTAGTAAATGCAATTTCGATTCGACAAAACCGCAAATTTATTAAACCCGTAATGTTATCTATATTCAAACGTTTCATAAATAATTTCTGAATACTATTCATAATGATATCACAAAGTCGGACAAATAACTCGACATTTCGAACTTAATAACATATTAAGTTTGTAAAAATGCGTGAAATTATATCGGATGTAAATTTATCGAATTTACTAGGTATAGGTTAAGGTAGAAAATAATAACTCAAGATAGAAATAGTTGTGTTTTTCTTAATTTCGCTATAACCTTAATCGATTAAAAAACTAAATTATTGAGACTGAATCGAATTGCAAACATGCAAATTAATAAATGGTGGATAGTAACTGGTTAGGCTAGGAATTAAGGTTCACAATATTGAAATTAGAAAAAAACAAAAAAAAAAAAATTTTATAAATCTAATTTATTTAGATTATTAGATTGTTTTAATACTGCAAAAATATTTTCTTATTGAATTTACTGTATGTTTTTCGGGTAAATAATACATATTTAAATACATTATATATGTATAGCAGTAGTTAGGAAAACTGATTACTTACATGGTAAAATATTGGATTTGTGCGGTGGACGGGTAGGTATACATTTTAGGATCGTTCCGATCAGTGGCGGTCCCAGAAAAATAATCGAACCAGAGAGGTACCCCCCACCTTCCTTATCCGGGCTAGGAGCGGTCGGTCCACTCGGTATACAGTTGGACCTCAACTTGATCGACTAAAATCGTAAAAACCTCCACCGTTATTATTACAATACTATATTACACAGACGAGATTACGGATAACGCTAAAAAATATTCATCTAGATAAAAGATAATAAAGATAACCTCGTTTTTATATAATACTAGCTGTCCCGCAACGGCTCTGCCCCGGGCCGGTGTTGAACGAAAAGAATATTAACATGTTGTTTTTTTTTTTTTTTTTTATCTTTATTTGATTACAAAATTGTATGTACATTCCGCCAAACGGGCCTGAGTCTGCTCTTCAGATTCTTGAGCTCTTCTGATGTTCGCGGCTCGAGCACAGCTGGATGCACGCACTGGATCGGATTTATGCTTACGAAGCATATCGAAAATACTTAGAGAAATGTCTCTCTATCAGAAATTATCAAAACGAAAATATCGTCAATAGTTGTCCTTTTAGTATATTTTTTAACTGATTACTTATTTCGGTCACCGAGCTTTTAACATCGAGCTTTTGTCAGCTATTAACAATAATGTGCTATCGGCGTCGCTACGGTAACTATAATCAACAATAGAATGTACCAAAATACCGAAATCCCTGTGTCTAGCCAAACTTAAGGGACTGCATATCGGGATAGAATCGGCAGCCAACGTTCTTCTTCAGAACGCAATATAACTCCTAGCAAAATTTTATCGGAATCTGTCGGGCGGTTTAAAGGCGTGAAATGGTAACAAACACAATTACGTTCGCATAATTATAGTGTACCGTTAAAATTCCAAATTGTTTTAGATCCTTTTTTTTTATTACACATCCAAAACATTAGAGGAACCACTATTCCGAATTTAATGTCCATACGTTTTGTCGGTTTCCGGATGTAGCGATCAGCGAGCGAGTTGTATTTGGCATTTATATATATATATATATATATATATATATATATATATATATAGATTACAATATACATTATTGGATCTCTAGCCTATAGTCTAAACGAAAATCAATATATTCGAATAAAAAAAATTCCAAATATTAACACAGTTGCGGGAAATCGGGCGAAACAACGAATTATCCCGAACCGTGCGCCGCAGTGGCTTGGGCGGCGCCAATAGCACAATTCCAGGTTAAGATTGAAAAATTTCGAATGCCAATACGAAAAAATAAATATAAATTTACATATTACCTAACCTATCCTATGCGAAGAATGAAGTATTGGTTTTACTATGATTTGTCGTGTGTGCATTTTTTTGTTTTTTCTGTCTGTAAATTAACTTTTCCACCAGACGAATCATGGACGTGGTGACGGGTAGTTGTTGGTGAACGTTTCGTCTAGCTGGTGGATACGGCAGATCGATATTTTCTGTACAACAGGGAAACCCCGTAAAAAAAAAAAAAAAAAAAAAAAAACAAAATAACAATAAAAACGGAATTACGGTTTTTTTTTTTTTTTAATTTTAATGCGGTGAAAAATATAATCCCGGATACTCGGAATTATATTAGCGCTTTTTTCTAATATCCGGTAATATTCCCGGACGTTTTTAGGTTATGATCGAACGGCGTTTGGTTAATTTTTTTTTTTTTTTTATGCGAATAAAAATCGTTTTCCGTAATCGTTTAACGTTCGGGTCGCGCGGTTTTCGCGGGACGGGCGCGCCGGCCAACCGAATTCGATGCGAAAAATCGGAGGATGGGGGGGAGGGGGCGAGGAACACCGGCTATCCGATAAAAAATAAAAAAAATAAATAAAAAAAATTCGGGGGAACCACCGGTCCCGGGATCTACGATCTACACGATCGACGTTTCGATCTATGGACCGTTGGCACGTATACGTACGTATTTCGTGTATTCATATTGTTGTATGGAAATCCGTAAAATATTCTAATGAGAGGCGACGCGCAGAACGCCAACGACGGCGGCGCGACGGGGGCACAGACTCGCGGCGGTCGAATGGACCAATGGACGGAACGGGTTCGGATGACGCGGAAAAAAAAAAAATATATATATATATATATATATAAAAAATAATAATCATAATAAAAAAAAAAAAAAAACGCTCACGGTCGGCCGCCATTATGCAAACCCTTTCTCTCGCCGCCGCCGCCAATATTATTATATTCTTATACACTCGAGACGTTATATTATTATTATTATTATTATTATTATGCCGTACGTATATTATTGTTATGCACGTCGTCGTATTATATATTTTATTTTTTTTTTTTTTTTTTTTTTCATCCGGACGAGATATTATCGGGGGGTTTTTTTTTTTTTTTAACCGCGTCATCTTTATAGAGCCAGTATATACCTTTATACCTATATACAGTATAATATAAAAAAAAAAAATACGATCGGTGTATAAATAATATATATATATATATATATATATATATAATAATATTAACGGCCAATAGACCGCGGTTTGCGCTCTGAAAATGTACCCGAAATGCTTTTTACCCTATACAAGCATAATAATATATTATTCTGTTAAAAAAAAATAAATAATAATAATACAATTTAGTAGCAAATACGTGCGCTATATAATATTTTTATACGCGATATACAATATCTGTATCGTTCGATACAACAAGAATTTAGGATAAGAGCAACGATAATGGACGTGATCAACAATACTCAATGGAGAGGAGCTGGACAGTGGGTTCATATATTCGGATTTTTTAAATATTCGTGTAACCGGATAATTGAAACGGCAAAGTCCGATTGTATTTGAATATATTTGAGATATCCGTAACGTTCGGATATTCAAAGTATTCGGATTTTCTTACATTCAATTGTTTTGAAATATGTATTTTTTTTTATTGTGACTCATGAGATCGATTTTATGAGACTCTAAAGTATACGTGTTGCAATGTGGTTATATGATTACAACAATAATTATAAACAAGATATCGTAATCGCAGTGTCCGTAGTCTACAAAACGTCTGCAGATGAAAAATCCTGATAAAACGAAATCACTGGTTCGCGATAAGATAACACACGAATCCACACGTTTTGGTCAAATTGTTTAACACGTAAATATGAAATATATTACCAAACGCCAGTTGCGTCCGTTCTGCGGTTATTTGTTTTTTAACTTCCATCTACATCAGTTCAATCCATCATACGCCCGACTAACAAAATTGACCGAAGACATTAAGCCAAAACACGTGTATTGTAGTCTCGTCTCGTTTCGAAGGTTTTGCGATCAAGCTGGCGTCGTCGGTCACTATAGCCGAAATAAAACCAGAAATGTACTTTTTGCCTCCTTGTGGCATCAAGCGAACGAGTCTCCACTATGGCAGAGTTTGAACAAAATCTGTTGCTGGCGAGAATATTACTTCTCGTTTCCAGAAAAAGTTTCGGAGATCTTTCCGTGGCCTCGCCTTCGCAGAACGCCTATGATTCGCCCAATCCAGTCCAGTTCGAGACAGTATTATCGTTTACGTTTCGGCGGATTCATTGAATCCTGGTCCCGGGACTACAGACTAATTTTTGGACGTTTCTGGTCGCACAACGGTCCAACCTCAGTGACAGTGACTTTGAAAGAGACCCGGTTCGGGTGTAGCGACTCGGTGATCGGCGTTAAACGGAAGTGTCGACCTTTAAGGTATTCCTGCCATTAAATTATCGACATTATTAAAGGATAAGGACAAAATTCTTAAGGCTGTTAAAAAAGCGGTCTGCTTACCACGGCTGAAAAGATTTAAAGCAACAAAAAAATTAGCAAGCTATAGTGGAGTGGATGAAGCAAGTTAGAGAATACAATGGACCAATTTCAGAACCACTATCCAAGAAAGAGCTGCAGAGTTTGCAGAGAATTTAAGCATAACATTTCAAGTTAGCACGGGTTAGCTGGAAAAATTTAAATCGAAGAACGGAATTGTAGGGGAAATAATATCAGATGAGAGTGCCACGGTGTCTGAAGTTGACACTGTGAACATTACCGAACAAACGTACTGCCGAGTACGTTAAATGAATACGACTCTAAAAACATTTCAAACGCAGATGATTTTGGACTTTTATCAAATGTACACCCGACAGAACTTTGGCATTAAAAACGTATAGTTGTCACGTAGGGAAAAATAGTAAAGAACATGCAACAGTAATGGTAATGGAGCCAATGCGACTAGAACAGAAAACTTGAAACTCTCCGTGATTGGAAAGTCAAAACAACCAAGACGTTTCAGGAAGAAGGACGTGGAATCGTTACCGGTCACATGGGCGTGTAATAAAAAAGCGTGGATACATATATGCATTTAGGATAATGCAAATAAATAAACAAAACCAAATGTAAAGGTCTGCGCGTTATTTAATAAAATACATATTTTCTGTAATTCGAATTTGTTTGGTCCCCCGACCGATTCGAGTTATCGAGGTTCCACTGTTTATGTATACAGTCGATTGCGTTTAATAGAGACACCGGTTAATAAGGACAACCGCTCAATCGGGACAATTCTATAATTACGAAAACAAATGTACACTTGTAATGTAAATGTACGTCGCTTATCTGGGCCGCGAATCCGGATAATTTTTTAGGACATTTTTATCGAGTATAATATTAAATACTAATAGATCCATAGTCCGACAATCGCGACTGACTCGCTCAATCCGTTATTTGATTAAATTATATCGATTTTATCATATCGTATGTTCAAATGTGATGCGCGTTAAAATGCACAAATTTAGTGCCGTTAGTCGTGTTTGTCGCGTGCAGTAACGATGTCTCGTATACGTAAAGATTTAACGCTCGCGCGAAAATTTGAAATTCTAGACAAAATTTTAATTACAGCCACCAGGCTGTAGTACTCAAATGTGCAACGCTATGGCCGAAACGAATACGTTGATGATGTAATTATTCAATCCATACAAGATCAACGTAAATCAGATGAGGACACGGACGAGGAACCAGATCCACCAATCCGACTACAGGAGGCAAAGAAATCATTGGGAACATTGAGATTATTTTTTCTTCAAAAAGGGGGGGGGAAGTGATTTGGATACTTGTACGGACTACATTAGTCAATAAACAATATTATGTAAAAAAAAAAAAAAAAACAAAGTAATAAAAAAATAAAATATATATATATATACTTTTATAAATATGTATATTATAATACTATGTTTTTCTTTTTGTATAATTTCTATAACTGTGTTATTGTAATAATGAAAAAATAAAAAATCGGTTTTTCAATAAATTTATATGGTTTTTTTTTTTTTTTTTCATTTTGGATTATTGGGACAAAATAACATGCAACCGATGTGTGCCAATAAAGCGAAATCGACTGTATATATATATATATATATATATATATACAGGGTGCGGCAGAGCCGACTGACTGAGGTCATTAGCCTGTGATAAGATAAGAGCAGGTCTTAATAAGTGATATATTTTGAATTGTACGGTAATACCGTTTTTATTCGTAATCGTGATCTGGACAGGTAGGTGTACATCGTGGTTTCGTCGTGCGTGCGTATTACGAAAATAATCATTCTGTGATCGCTACACAAAGGGCTTTTCGTATGCACTTCGGCATTCCACGTGCTGAATCTGTTCCTTCTGCTAACACTATCGAATTGTGGATACGGCATTTGGAAGAAACCGGAAGTACCCTAAGTAGACTTGGACACGGGGCACCCCCCAGAACGGTAAGAACCCCCGAAAATGTGCAGTTGGTTAGAGAGTCGATTGAGCCGGTTAAAATGTCACGTCCGCACGTTATGTTGTGATGTTGGAAACTTATCTGCAGCATAGGTTGGAGGAAATGGCTGAAGAACATGATTTGGGAGATGTATGGTTTCAGCAAGACGGAGCTACAGTGCACACGGCTAGAATTTCACTTGCTGTCTTGCGACAAATGTTCCCAGGGCGGTTAGTCTCTCTGAGAGGAAACATAGGCTGGCCAGCACGGTTCCCAGATTTAAGCATGTGTGATTTTTTCCTCTGGGGCTACCTTAAGGATAAGGTTTTCAGACATCGCCCACATAGCATAGAAGAAATTAAACAGAAAATCACCGTGGAATTCTAGGCCATACCAGTAGAAATGTGCCGAATGAGAGCTTCAGAGATCGTCTACGACAGTGTATCAATGCTGACGGCCGCCATCTTGGAGATATAATTATCAAAAAATAATTTTTAAAAATGAGATTGAATACTGATTTAAATTTAAAAAAAAAAAAAAAAAAAACCCTTTTCTCTAAGTTTTACTGTTCGTTATTTATTTAGCCCATCAAAACTCGTCGGTCGGCTCTGCCGCGCCCTGTATAACATTTTAGTGGAAACAATAATCGAGGTATCTCGTATAAAAACGGGAATGCAGTGTGGCCAGAGGCGCCCTGTCGCGGTTCTGTATATTTATACACGGCTATAATATAATTAACGGTGCGCGGTGCGATGCAGCGATGCAGGAGCGGTAAATCGTTAGGGGGCGACGGTTAAATATACGCGTACGTCGATAGATTCGTGAAAGGTCGTCGGGCACAGTGTTTTTTTTTTATAATTTTTTTAATAACGATAATTTCGGCGATGGATACGTATATATATGTATATAGTAGGAGGTATAGGTGCAGTGTTATATATAGGACATCGTATACCTTTCACGCTTCCGGTACGCCCACATAATGCGGTATATATATATATATTTTATTATTAAAGTCAATTATACGGAAGGATTATAACAAAAAAAAAAAAAGCGACCAATTTCCGAGGGGGGTTTTTTTTTTTTTTTTTTCCCGCGCCACGGCTATATAATATATAATACACACGAGTATACATAATATTTTATTAACCGCGGTTTTTCACGTCAATTAACGTTATTATATACTGTTCGTTGCGGTCCGCCGGTTCGAGGCTCTACACCCCCGGTATCCTATACCTATATAATAATATAATAATAGCTAATAATAATAATATACGATACGCGCCACTACAACAGCTGCTGCTGCTGTTGCTGCTGTTGCTGCTGTTGCTGCCGTTGCTGCCGTAGCGGCCCAAACGGAATCGCCGAAAAATTCGTAGACTGATGTATTTTTATACGTAGTAATGCGCAAGACGCGTGCGTTTTTTCATTTTTCCTTTTTTTTTTTCCCCGAATTCGGATTCAACCGTATTCAACCGTAGCAATGCCATAACGTGTTCAATTTTCAAAAAAAAAAAACGTTTGAAAGACTTTAATAAACGATTTCAATGTTTCGCCCCTATAATAGCTAATAATATTAATATAAGATACGCGCTACTACAACAGCTGCTGTTGCTGTTGCTGCTGTTGCTGCCGTTGCTGCTGTTGCTGCCATTGCTGCCGTAGCGGCCCAAACAGAATCGCCAAAAAATTCGTAGACTGATGTATTTTTATACGTAATAATGCGCAAGACGTGTGCGTTTTTTCATTTTTCCTTTTTTTTTTTCCGAATTCGGATTCAACCGTAGCAATGCCGGAACGTGTTCAATTTTCAAAAAAAAAAAAAAACGTTTGAAAGACTTTCATAAACGATTTCAATGTTTCGCCGCGAAACAATACGCGTACGTATAATAAAGACGTTTTCTTATAACGTCGTACGCACCTGCTAACGAAATATAATGCAATTATGGTTTTTCGTTTAGAGACCGAAATATGTTTGTTTTTCTAAACGGCATACTGGCTATAAAAAAAAAAAATATTAAGTTGTCAAGTTCCGCAATCGAAATATAATATTCGAAAAATGAATAATTCTTACCGATCGTAATATTATAGTCACGCCGAGCCAATGTTTTATTTTTAATTTTTAAATTTTTAAAACAACAGCAATAAACCGTTACGGTTTCGAAAAAGGATTTTCAGTATTTAACCGATGTATATAAATTAATTAAATTTGAACGTTTTATATAATAGTCTGGATCAGCGGTTGTTAACCTTTTTTCTAAGCACTCGGGCCCCTGTAAAAATAATCTTTAAAGCCACGTATCTCGAGTTTATGAGCAAAAAAAAAAATGAATATATCATTTCAATAAGTACATTTTTTCACATAATGTAATTAAATTTGCACGATTTTTTACCCACAAACGTTTATTTATTTATTTTTATTGCAAACTATACAAAAACACCTTTAGTAACACCTTAATTAACTAACGCGAAGGCTGATGTTGCATTTCTGCTACGAGTTTCGATTTATTTTTAAACCTTGCATAGTAGTCCTGGATAATCACCGAACATTTGCTAAGGGCGTTTGATTAAACTACTATTTGTAGAGATTTCGTTGATATCTTTTTCGTCTTTTGATGATGCGGTTCCGTTTATTTCGTTAATATCGATTTCAAACGGGTTACGAACGGAACAGGAGGAATAATCGCGGAACCTACGTTGCGAATATAGAGTTAAGTCGGTGACCTATTCGGACGATTCTTTACGGGACGACTCGAGGAAACTATTGAGATTTCGAAATGGGCCATGGTTTTATCGTCGACAGGCGAAGACTCCGTAATTCAAATTATTCGCGTGTGTGTGTACGACCGGGAAGACGATAACGTCGCGGGCCGGGGGTTAAGAACCGCCCGGGTCTGGACGGTAAAAACCGACCCGGAGAAATAGAAACGCGTCGAGATAAACATTTCAAATTCGTACCGCGGCCGTCGGCCGGTAATCAAATCCGGCTCGTTGCGCCGGGCTCTAATTACAATATTATTATATGGGAGTTCGGCAGACAGGCAGACTTCGGACGGGCCGGTGCTTTTGTGCTGTCGAGGGTGACTTTACGCACGCCTTTCGATAATAATACCTACGGGGGAGGGAAAAGAAAAAAAAAAAAACGTAAAACGTTCCACCTGTACGCGCGCGCCAGCACGACGGCGGCGGCGGCGGGGCGTCGTCGGTGGCGCTAAAAAATAATTATTACAACGCATCCGTTAGTTTACGATCACCGTGCGCGTACGTATAATACTATATTGTATGCACGTGTTCGACAAAATATTATAACACGCGCTAAGGAGTAAGTGTGTATTATGTAATAGTATCGTATAGAATTTAAAACGAAAGGGGAGTGTTTTCTTTTTTTTTTTTTTTTTTTTATGTTTTTTTCTTCCACGGCTTATATTATAATACCGTAGTGGTCGGACACCGCAGCGGCGGCCGTTTGCGTCTAATTGATTAGCGTTACCCATTATTTATTTATTTTTTTTTTTTTTTTTTTTTTTGACGCGCCCGATCGCGTGTTCGTAAGGCCGACTCCTCTGTGCCTATACGTGTATACGTAATATATATTATTATACGCTGCGGTTTTTTTTTTTTTTTTTTACACGTAAAATATTAATTTATTAAAAAATAATAACAATAATACGTACACGGTTCGTTTTGCGGTTGGTCAGCACCGAGCAGGTGTTTTTGGTTTTGTATTATTTTTGTTTTTTTCCGTCGGCCGTATTTCTCATATTTCGTACATAGTCGCGTGCGCCCCAGCGTTATCCTTTATCTATATTCGTAATATTGTTTGGTTATTTAAATGTTATTATTATTATTATTATTATTGTTATTGTCCGAAAACAACATTTAACCGCTCGTCGTCAAGTCAACGAATCTATTTCGTAACGGTTAACTATAGAAATTCGACTGTTTGTCGACGATTCAAAGTAGTCAGAGAGCCGGGATTTTCGAAGCTGGTTTCGTCGCGAAAAAAAAAAAAAAAAATACGATTGATCGTCAATTGTGAACCCCTCGGCAATTATGTGAAAACCCTCTGAAAGTCTTTTCGTGCAGTGTTGTTCGCTCGGAAATCAAATCGTTCGACAGCAACGCGAATTATAGTTGTGTTATAAAGTTATAAAGTTCAATTGTTTTTTATTCGATTTTAAAGTCGGTCGATTGTTTAAAACGATCATTGGAATTTATTTCATATATGATAACAACGGCGGCTTTGCCGGTGTATAAACAATGTTATCAGTTATTACTACAAAACGTTGTAGGCATGGTTTGAAGACTAAACGTCGTGTTATCACTCTGACTGATAACAATGTTTGAACACCTAATTATACACACAATTTGCAGATAATTGGTTTTTCTTTAATAACCGATACGATTTTGTTATCCTACAGTTGTAAATAATCACTGAAACTATAAAAAAAACAGCAAGTTTTTCGCAAAACTTTTCCAGTCTAGAATCTAGTTAACCTTTATTTCAGTGCATATACCGCCCAATTTCCCGATGACGTAGACAAGTAAAATTTATCAAGATAAAGATATATGAGTAAGTTAATTTTTACTCCAAAATCATCTAGATACAGATAACGATATCGTGATGAAGTGGAATTAATCTAGATATAAAAAAAAAAATTAAAAAAAAATATACAACTGTTGTTTAAATTGTCTATTGTTGCCGTTGAACATTCTATGTACGTATACTATACGTATACGACAGTTTACTTGGAATTTTTAACTAAACGTAAAAACGGTTTAATCAGGCAATTAATATTTATCTAGATAAACGCAATTATATACTTTATCTCGGATACGCTTCAGATAGATACGAAAATGTTTATCTAAATAAGATAAAATATTGATTCACTGCCGATACCGCCGACATTGCACCTATATAACACAATTGCCTCGTGGATAGGCGAGTGCGTCGGGCAAGGTAATAATATAATTATTGTAATTATGCGACGGGTACGATAATATTTTTACGATTTTTATTTGATAAAATGATAATAATAATATTCCATATACCACGGCGCGCGCGAGCGGTAATTGCCTGGGTACCGTACGAAAGTGCAAACACGCCGCGGTATAAACCGTATGGTACCCATAGTGTTTTTATAGTGGTGGTGAAAGGCGTCATGGAAAAAAAAAAAACAAAAAGCCTTGAAGCCACGGGACTGTACGAGGCTCGTGTATAAATATAATATTTAAAGAGAGGTCTGGCGATGCCATTAAAAACGACGGCGGCGTTTTCGTAAGTCGTAATTACGGACCGGGCCGTTGTGCCGCACGGAGGCGGCGATTATTATAACGTAAGTAACACGTAAACGCGTATAGAAAAAAATATAAACATGAAAAAAAAAAATACCCGAATAAATAGCGCGCGGTTGTACATTTTAGATACTTTTTATACGATTTTCCATCTCTATTATCGCGTTATTATCGTATTCGGGCGGAGAATAAGAACGCGTAGTCGTGTTTTTCCCTCCCCGGTAGCCTGTCGGTTAATGTCGCGATTATAGCTATATTATTTTATTTTATTATTATTTTTTTTATTTTTTTTTTCACTCGTTTTTTCCGTCCGAAATAATTCGCGTTTAAACATATTAAATGTGTCCATTATTAATAATATCGTTGTTGTTGTTAGCGTTGCAGCGGGGTTGACACGCAACATTTACATATTTTTCGTTTTTGTTTTTATTTTGGTTTTCGATCGAAATCGTTGAACAATCGACGAGTGTCCTCCCCCGGGACTAATTTCGGGCGTCGAATCGACTCCGTCGCGTAAAATCCGTTCGAACCGAATCCGCGGACATAATAAGACAATATTATTGTCTGTATAAATGTACAGACGTGTTCCGATGGTCCGGTTTTCCGACCGGCTGGGAATTATGAATAATTTCGGGATTTTTTTTTTATTCGAATTCGTTGCAAAAAACTCCCCCCTCCCTCCGGGATATCATAGCGTCACTCGTTTCTCCGTTTTTAACAAAGTGTTGGACACTCGTCCTATTATTTGTGTAAATCAACAGACATTTTTTTTTTTTTGTCACACGAGCGAAACTAGGATTTTTCAAAAATACCAATCAAAGGTACACAAAAAAATATGGTTAATTTACAGTGGATAAAGAACAATTTTTACGCATACAAATGGCCGAGTGTATAAAAAGAAACGAATTTTCGGATTTAAATTGTTTTAAATTTCTAACAGTTTAATGTCTACACACACAAATTAATGTCTAAGAATTTTAAAAATGTTAAAAATCAATATATCGAACGTTTTAACACTTGAATAAAAACAAACACAAATTGACCGACGTGTTTAAACACTTTTAACGGTATAATTAACGAATAAATACCGAAAACCTGGTGTTAACCACCCGAACTAATTTTCATCACAATAAAAACATAACCTATATCACTCGGGAATAGCGTAGGGCTTTGTAGCAGTGAACACATTTTCAGAATCGGTTCAGCAGTTCCAGAGAGATCACCTCCTACAAAGTTACATGTACGACTTCACCTCTTTATAATATTAGTATAGGCGAGTAAAAGCTCGGTATACTTCAAACGTATTGAACAAATCTGGGCAAGTTAAGGCATAATATTAACTCGATTAAGTCAAGTTAATTGAATTTAATTGGATTGATTTAACGGGTGAACACGTTAAAAACGATATGTTTTATGGGTATTTTTTATTTTTTGTAAAAATGTTGATCAATGTTAAACACAGGAAGTTTATTCCGGGAATATCAATTTACACGTTACTAAGAGAGAAATACAAATACGGTATAGTTCGAAATTCACCTGTGATTTATTAAATTTGTGTAAAAATTAAGGGAAAAAAGTTAAGGTAGCGAAATAAAACAAGGGTCTAAAAAGCTTTGAGTCGAATGTTAAAGTGAACTAAACTGTATGACTTTTTAACACGTCAATGCCTTGTTGTCCGGATCAGATATATTACGATTTGCTGAAAATTTCTAAACGTACCGTTTACTTGTATATATCGTTGGGAAGGCGCGCGACAAGACAATAATACAATATATTTTATTACGACCTATAATAAAAAAAAATAATAATAAAATCGAATAAATAAATAATATACCTAATAATATATTTTAACTTTCCATTATATTATCGGTGTGCCCGTACGACGTTATACGAACGTCAATTAGAAATTGATAATAGAACCGCAATACAATAACATATATATATATATACATATAATATAATATATTATTCTATTGTTTTAACAGAAAAGAAAAAAATAATAATAATAATAAAATATGAAACTTATTTTTCATATCTAGGACACGCGGAACCGTCGGGTCCGATAGCGCAGTGCAAAATATGTGCAATTACTACCGATAAAACATATTGTATTGTGTTGTTTTTACCGTACGTTATGGAAAAATCGATCGGGTCACAGAACGATCGATTTATTGAATTTACGATATTTATTAATGGCACTCGGAAACTATATATAAAAATCATTTGTTTTTTTTTTTATTATTTTTTTATTATTATTATTGTTAGATTCTGAGCGAAACGTGAAAATGTTTACAAATGCGGCGTATGACTATATTTACTATATTGCTAATACTATCAGGGATGGGCAGCAACACACAGTACACAGTGTAATTGGATACGAGTCGTTCTAATTTTACGTAACTGGTTACAAGTAACAGTTGCACAACCCCAGTCGCATGCCTACAAATTACTATATACATATTTATAGAGAGAGAGAGAGAGAGAGAGAGAAAAAAAATAAAAAAATAGTTACTAGTCAATAAAATACAAATAAAATTATACGACAAGTTACAACGAACGGTGATTCGGACCAACCTGAACTATGTTCGAATAGTCGGTTAAAATAATTATTTGGCAAACGGCGTAAAATGCCATTTTACCCGATACTATTATGATCGTCGTAACTTGGGCTACGCGTATCTTTTACATTTACAAGTTACAAAACCAATCGTGACGAGTTACGTTTTAAAGTCAATTGGATATGTCGGCACTGATCGTCATCAATCGTCACCTGAACGCGATTTTCGTTTTGCTCGCGAACGATGGGTATCGACTTAGGACACGTGCACCAAATCCCGTCAACATCTCACGTGGTTTTTGGTCGCGAATTTTCACACGTCATCTCATATGAGCATTTTCAAGACGTGGTATAGGTTTGCGTAACATTCTGACGATTTTTTTTTTTTTTTTTATATTTTTTTATCGGATAACATTATCGAAGACTTGATAAATGCTCAACGATTTGATACGAGGCACCCACATAAGTTACACTTTATAGCAGCAAAGTGAATGCAAATATTCTTCTTGCGTATACGCCTTTTAAAAATGTTCAAACTAGTAACACTTACAACTATCACTCTTTACCAGGGCCTATTTATGTGTGTAATACCAAATCAGTTGTGCGTTACACGAAATTATAAAATGTGTAGTGACTAATGGCTGAGATTATGGTTTTTTTTTTTTTTTTTAAGTCTTACTTTAACCATAGATTTTTCCTTGATAAAGTTTACCTATAAATGGTAGGAACAAATAATAGTGTAATAACCGTATTTGAGGGTATGGAGGCAAATTTTATTTTGTGACGACGAATTTATTGTCTAAACTAATGAGTGTGCAATACGAAATATTACAACAAAATAATAGGCCTTGCTACTTCTACTCTACCGAAACTGCGGCCCACCGCGGAGCACGTCGGTTAGGTTAGGTTCGGCTATTGTTTTTTTTTTTTTTTTTGCTCGCCATAAAGAATAAATCAAAGAGTTTTATTATTATTTTTTTTTTTCTCTATATAGAGAAAGTACGATACAATTTCGATATATTATATTTTTCCGCGCGCGAAAGATTAACTAAAATTTAGGGTGTGCAACGCGTTAGGCTAACGGACCCGATATCGGAAAACTCGACTAGGGGAAATACGTCTGTTTATTATAATTTACGTACCCACCGGCTGTGCGCATAAATATTACGTCCGTTTTTCGGCTGACTTTCCGGACGCACGTTTCCACATATATATATATATATATCTGGAAATAATAAGTTTGGCAATACTACTCCGTCGATCCTATTCCCGGGTTTATTGTAAACTATTATCCCTCCGATATCCACGGTTCCCGCCCGACCCGGTCGACCCTAATTTTCGTTTACTTCTTTGTTTTTTTTTTTTTTTTTCTTCTTCTTTTTTCCCGTACATACTGCGCCGAACGGACATTTTATTGCAGCGTTCGTTCGGGGGACCGGAAAATTCGGAGGGCAAAGGTCCGGTACGTCAAAGTATATACGTACATACTATTATTACGTTGTACACGGTTCGTTCGACCAAAACGATTCGCGTGTGTCCGACGTATGTTAAAAAAAAAAAAAAAAAAAATTTAAAAAAAAAAATAAAGCATAAAAATAAACGTAGAATATTAGGCGGGTCACTGTCGAAGACTGGACGGCAAGTCGAAGTATATCTAGAGGACATTTATTTCGCGAAATGAAAAATTTGCAACTTTATACGCCCATAAAAAAATATAAATAAATAATAATAATAAAAAAAATAATATATTTTTTTTTTTTTTTTTTTTTTAGTTCTTACCTCCCGAGTGTGGACTTTCGGTGAACCCCGTGTCAGATTTTCGCATAAAAAGGAAATAGAAAACTAAAAACAACTCGAATGTTTCAAATAGCTTTAAATTGCTCAAAAAGAACTTTCGGGTCTGTACGATTGTTTTCCGTCGAATTATAATTGTACACAAGAAAATAAAAAACAAAATCGAAAACTACAGAAACAGTTGTCGCGTAAATATTCTGGTTTTTTTTTTCTCCGACTATTAAGAAAACTATACGAGGAAAATCAAAAGACGACTCTCCTCCCCAACGAACGGAATCGGATTTCTGTTAGAAAAGCCGTTGACAAACATAAAAAAAAAAATGGTGAAATTTTTATCCGTTTTGTTGAAAATTTTAATAAAAATAACCGCTACGGTAATACCCCGCCAGTTTATGATCCCTGGGGGACAATTTGAAACTTTTTAATCGGGTTGGAAAATGTTATTTTTTTTCAAAACCGATCAGAATGTTCGCCAACACTCCACGTTATATACAAATGGAGATATAATTATACCGTCGCGGAACAACGAAAAATTATCATAAAAATTTATATGGACTCTCCGACGAAAATAACGATAGGTGTACAATTTCAATTTTCTAAAAAAAAAAAAGACAAAAAAAAAACGTCAATAAAAAATAACATTTCTTACATTCAGAGATGATAATGACGTGTGTTTGGCGTTAAAAGAAGAAAAAAAAATCGAAACACTCTGGTATTATTTTTATCGGCCAGAACGAGTCGATGGAACGCGGTATAATCGGTTCCCATATACCGTCGCGTTAGGTCAAAACTCACGTTTTCCATTCGCGTTGGCAAATTCGATTTTTTTTTTTTTTTTTTTTTCAAACACTTGTTTTTCTCACGGCACTATTATATTCTCGTATCGTACCGTGAATTTACGAGCTATTCCATAAAACATAACCGTCCTGACGTTTTATTATATATATATATATATATAGGTATATAACGCATATGTTATACTAATTGTATTTTTATTCGTACAAATACAAGGTCTGTTAAAATAAAGTACCAGGATTTTATATTTAATAATTACAAAAAATGAAGTTACATATTGTTTAAAGACATCTCCTTCGAAATACTTTTCTCCGGACGATACGCAGTGGATCCCGGCGATCTTGCCGTTTTTAAAATGTCCTTTGCAACTGTTCCAAAGTTAAACCTATGAGTACTGTTGGCCCGAGCGCTTTGATTTCCTCTACATCTTGAAATCGTTGTCCTTTAAGCGCAGATTTTAGTCTTGGGAAAAGAAAAAAAAACCACATAGGGCCTGATCTGGAGAACAGGGATAGTCCGGCGGGACCACACCAATTTTTTTATCATTTATAAATTCACGAATCGACAGCGCTTAATGTGTCGGTGCATTGTCGTGATAAACAATCGTGAAACGAATTAGGCAACCGCGACCCTTCTCATCTGTACATTTCCCTGTAAAATTCCATGACAAGACTCAATTGAAATTCGCTTTGTTAACTCACGAACGGTTATCGGCGGCCATTTCGCATTTTTTCGCAAATTCTCGCCACACCATCGTTTCTGGATGATGTCGACGGTCTTCCAGAACGTGGATCGTCTTCAGTTGACTTCAGTTAAATTGAGATAAGATTGCGACTTCGGGTTTTGTTTAAAATATCCGCTAATTCGCGGGGAATACATCTATTTACAATTTGAAACGTTTGTCGTGTGTAGATTAACCGTAATAACATTTGTCCTGGTACTTTTTGTGCAGACCTCGTATGTATTTAATATATAAAAATATATTCTTAACACCTGACCAGAGGGGTATTTAGGGGCAGGGAGGGAGAGGGGCGAAGGTACCCCCTCCCTGGGCAGCAAATTCGTAGACATTTCCAGGGGCATCGCCAATTGCGTCGTAACTGTATGCGGAATCGAGATTTTATTCCGACTATTGCAAAAAATGATATTTAACAAATCAATATAATCGCAAATATATCAAAACAGTCGGTTTTTTTTTTTTAGCCGAAATCAAAATATAACGTGTCATTATCCATATCACTGTACTTGGTACTCGGTTTTGCGAGTTACCGCTGCGGCTGCACGGGATCACGGTTTATCGCGGTTCTTGGATCGATAACGTGTCGAAATGTGCTCAATTTTGAGGCGAACCAGAGTAATCACGACACGGTGGTATATAGGGGTGTGAGGTGTCCTTATCGGTGTGGAAACCATATTATAATCACCGGTTGTCGGTAAGACGCGTTCGATTTCGCGCCAAAACCGATCGTTTTTGAACTAGTTAAATATATATATATATATATAAAAAAAAAAAAAACCACAAGTACTTATATAGCGATACGTAAAAAAATGAAAAAAAATGATAGCGGTTTGTGTTTTTCTCACTCGGGCCAATCTATAGAGTTTGCGAAAAAAATGCGTTTGATGAGTGATAAGATAACTGCAAAATATCTTGGAATGCATCTTGACTCTCGTTTAAACTGGAAACACCATGTCCGTCAGAAAACCATGCAGATCAAAGGAAAAATTTTGACCTATGGCATTCGACTGTGGGGTTGTGCCAGTAAGTCTAATAACATTGATATTATACAACGCTGCCAAAAACATCGTTCTTCGGACCATCACTGCAGCCTACCCGGTTTGAAAGGAACGATGACATTCTCCGCGATATGATGCTGCCTACAATAGCAGAGGAAATCCAAAAGTTTGCTCGCAAACACGAGATGAGATTAGATCGCCATATCAATCCAACGGCCGTCCATCCAACTGTTAGACAACTCCAAAGATATCAGACGGCTTAAGCGTCTGAAAACATACGACTTAGTTAAATCAAGTACAGGAGCCACTTCGTTGGAAGTGAGACTTTATCGATGTGTAATGTATATATTAACATCTAGTGTGTAAGATATATCCTGTTAAACATATTTATAAAGACCATCGTTTAAATAATAAAGCCCCAGGGCATAAAAAAAAAAAAAAAAAGATAACTAACGGTGATCGAGGGGGGGGGGGAACGGGACAAACTATTGACACATAAGGTAACCGTAGTAAAATTATTTAAAAAAAAAAAAACATCCAGTCGGAATTTTTTTCGGAGAGGTAATAATATTGGAACTTGGAGTAAACGATACGACCGCGGGGAAAGAAACGATTTGGTGAAAATTTTTATTATTGTATTTTGTGTATGTGTGTGTCACGGTTATTGTACAGAATAGACGTACGGGGGTTATAGCAGCGCGAGAAATGAAAAGGAAAAAAAAAAAAAAAAAAATGATTTTCGACAAAATACTTTCCGGACGAACGGTTAAGGGCCCGGCCGATATATCCAATTACGGACCCGGTCGTAAACTAATAACGATAATTATACCGACGGTTTATGATCCGTTTGGTGGTTTTTTTATAAATTAATTTATTGTCGAGTCTTTTTATATATATATATATATATATATGCGTAGACTCGCGTGTGGGCACACACGACGTATCGATAACGTCCGTCCTACGCGCGCCAGCCGTTCGTACAATTTTTGGGCGTGTTGCGACATTGATATTACTGCGTCCCGGTCCTAATTAAACGTCGATAATAATAATTAAGTGCGCGCACACGCGACACCGGCACGTCATCGTAACAATACGCCAGACAATTTAATTAACCGTCGTTCACTAGCCGTATAAAAATGTACAGGGTGATTTTTTTTTTTTCCCCCTCGTTTTTTTTTATTTTTTTTTTTTTTTTTTTTTAGTGGTGACGGTGTTTTTAATTGTAAATTCTATACATCTCGGGAAACAGTACCGGCCACTCGGCGCCGGATTAGCCCCTAACGTGCGACGTACGTACGAAAAACGTTTACGTATTTTGTTTTTTTTCATTCATTTTTTTTTTTTTTTTTTTTTTTTACAATCAATTAGCACGGTGAGACGCCTGGCCGGCACCGCCCGACCCGTACAATCGATTACAATAGGAATCTCGTCGTGCCAAAATTTAGCGCGAATTCGCCCTACAAAAATTACCATTTGATAATAGGCAGATTGAAAAAAAAAAAAAAAAAAAAACACACGATTATTTGTACAAAGTGTCATAACTGTAAATCGAATGGAATGATTAAACCGATCCAATAGTTACACAAGAAATTTATACAATTATCTCGTCCGTATTTGTTGTGTTAACAAACGAATCTGATGGAGTTGATGCATCATAAAAAAAAAAAAAAAAAAATAAAAAAAACAGATAGCACATCAACCGGTTTTGTCGAATTTTAACTCGACTGTACACAATTGGACGACGGTCACTCCGTGTACCGCTGTTAAATTATTAGACCGATAAAATCTAATGTTAAAACGTTTCTTAAAACAAATTATTCGTGTATTATACAATATTTAAAAAAAAAAAAATAATTACCATTATGTTAATGACGTAATGTGCTGGCAAGTCACGTAAATCCGTTCAACGGATTTTGCTGGCGAATAAGGCACCTGCGAATTCCGTAGTCTGTCGTGCAAATTCGTCAAGTTTCATATTATAATTAATTTTTCCGGTTGGCCGGTGCTGGCGGCACTTCTCTCCGGGTTTTTTTGTCGTACAGACGTAAAACTTGTCAAGCAAATTTTGGCAATAGTTGTGCAAATTCACGTGCTAATTACATGTGAAAATGTTTCAAAATTTTTCGAATGGGGTAGCGGCTGGCGGGACGTACGTCTCGTATAAGAAAATGATAAGCACTGCTCGAGACCCTCGAACGGATTTGGCCGGTAATCTTTTTCTATTTTTTCTTCTTTGAAAAAAATTCAAAATCTGCATATTAATTTGCACACTAAGCGAGTTCGGTCATAAAACGACCGGTGTTTACAGATAAATTTCACGATTATGGCCGGACGCCGCGCGCCGGTCGTCGACGACACGTCTAATATAACCGCGATAATAAATTAGTCGAATAATAATCGAACAGCAGCTATCTTTATCGTCAATCTTATATGTACAAATTATACAACACGATATTATAACATGTTTAAATTTATGATTCTTTGTCGACGCGACCACAACGACTGTTTGACGACGATGACTATTCTAGGTCGTTTGGTTGAACATGTACAGCATTAGCACTTGTGTTTTTCTATTCTGAAAGCATAAAGTTATTCTGTGCGGTTGAAAGTAAATACATTTCAAAAGAGAACCCGGAAAAATGTCAAAACCGAATGGTGGTAGGCAATAGCTAAATGAATTACAAAAGAAAAAGGAAGAATGAGGCACGACTTCTAAACAAAAGTAAACCCTATTAAAAATTAATTGTTTTCAATATTACATGATTATGTATTAAATATTATTTAAAGTCATAAATAAAATTATAAAACATGATATTTGTATTTAATTTGTAGTTCAGAGGCACGGCTGAGATACAGCGCAGGCGTATACTATTTGTTTTTGGTTTTTTTTTTTTTTGTTTTACCTGCTCTTTATGAGCGATTAGGCCGATAATATTATACGCTTTTCGGTAGATTTTTTTATGATCGGTCTAGACTAGTCTTGGATAAAAAAAAAAAAAAAAAAACTCACGTCTTTATCAATATTGTCAATATTATTTATTTCGAGATTAAGTAAACTACCGTTACAGACTAAAGACGTATAGGTTCAGCAATAGAGAGGGATAATTGAGGGACATGGGAGTATAATCGGGAAACAGCGACGGAATGAGGCGAAGAGAGGGGATGCTTCGGGGCGATGTGAAAGAGTAACAGTCGGAGTTGATAACCCTTATCAATATCAGGGTTGATAACCGTGATATAATCTCTAGCTCAAAAATCTGTAACTAATCAAATATCTCGCCCGGTTGAAATGTTGACAGTGTAATAATAAAATTCTACGTTTCTAGTTTAGCCTAGGATCAACTGCAGGGAGCTTAAATTCTCTTAACTGCCGATCGATAATAAAATTAAATACAAACATTTTGCTTAAAAAATTTTTTCGAAAAACTATGTTGATTTTTGATTATTTAACTGATTAATAGTATTGCATTCGCTTAAAAACGATTTTTTCTTTTTTTTTACGTGATAACAAAATCAATACAGATTTCAAATTGTGAATTTTCGCATTAAATCGTATAAATACATGAATACATTATCCTATATATATATAGTTAGTGACAAACGTAAATATGAACGACGGTTCCACTGGGTTAAAAGAAAAAATACAAAATCGATTTTAACAGAAACCGTTGTTCCGTTAAATATTTTTGTTATCCCGGCGGTTTTTCCCCGTTATTAAGATAAGTAAAACGGAAATAAAAAAAAAAAAAACGACCTCCACATTGTCAACACTTTCTATCAGAAACCACACATGAAAATATGATAATCGGATTTGTAAAACCCATATGTTAATAATATTAATAACAACGAATGTATTCTTCGTAAATTTGTATTGTTTTTTTTTTTTTTTTTTTTTTTAATAATATTTATGGGCACTAGTTTCAAAGTGTACAATTTCCATGTTCCATAAAAATTGAGATAGACAACGTTGCATATTCAATTGTCAGCGCTGAATTCGAATAACTCGCTATATTTGAGCAAAATGGTCTATATACCAGTGTATTTTAAGATTGAAAGTTGCATTTAGTTTCAAAAAGTACAATCTCCTTTGACAAGTTTGTTTCAAAACGTACAATCTCACTATTGTCGAGCAAAATGGTCAATCTCCAGTGTATTTTTAAGCACAAAAATAACATTTAGTTTCAAAACGTACAATCTCTAATCAAATAATATTTTTTATGTGTTTTACTACAAAAATAGATTTATAAAAATACATTGTACACCGTTTTGACGGGTTTTCGCTTATCCATAATGACGTCTTAACGATCATTGTCAATAATATTTTATTATAGAATATTACGTTTTCGGTTGACAGTGCGTTTACTGAAGTTATTTTCAAAACGAACAATCTCCTACCGTTAGTTTTATACTGTACAATCTCCAAACAAAATGTTGTCAGAACTAAGACAAAATCTTGTCTTTTTAAGCAAAAAAAAAACTGGTGAATCATAACTATATGAAAAGGTTAAAAAAATGAAGAAAAAACATTTTTTTGATATTAAGTTATTCGTTTTGTAGGTTTTTTTTGGTTTTCTGAAAATGTAGTGAACGCAAACATTGTACACTTTGAAACTAGTGCCCTCGATTTAATTCAATAGAAATTGTAAATAAAACAATTGAAACGCTCGATTAATAAAATAATACAAGAACGATAAAATACGGTATACGTACGATTGTCAAACCGAATAACCGCGCGACATTCGGTTTAATTAATTTAATACAATAAATATATTTTCGTCGGCTTGTAGTAACCAATAATAATAATAATAATAAGTATCTCGTGGTGTTGGTTATTTAATTCGAACCAATTAAATACGATTAGTTTGGCAACGACGACGCGGTGGTCTAATAAAACCATAAAATCGGCTGTGCGGCGCGCAGCTGCCCTAGGACTTTACGCGTGAATATTATCGTCTAATATGTTACCAAAAAAAAAAATAATTCACGTTTGTCTGTCCGTTTCGGTCTTCTATTAGACTCGAAAAAACCACTGCAAACCGAATTTCGGCACCGTATCTCGCACGCGTATTCCTCGAGACTTGGGCCTAGGGTTTCGTAGCTACTTTTCTCCCCGGATTCAACCGTCCGAGAGAAGCTCTCTGTTTTATTAACAGGTGACTTGACTTCCGACAGACTCTGCCCGGTCATACCGATATCCAACCCAACGCGTCAACCATATTTAACACGTTCAACCATAAAACCTATGCCAAAACACGTCGTCGAAGAGACAATTCTGAATGGCAAGTGAAAAGGAGAAGATTTCGATGCATTCTCAATGGCCATCAACTAAGCACACGGTCAATCGTTTCAAGTGTGCGGTTTAAATCTAGAAAACCCATGCTTTTCACATGGTCGGTTGTATGTTGCGTGCTCACGAACGAGACAACCGAAAAACATATTTTTTTTTTTTGCCAAAGACGGAAAGACCAAACACATTGTATATACCAAAGCACTCGGATCACACTTTTTCAAATTTTTGTCTTCCAATTATTTTGCACGTGCGAATGCGTCTGCTTTGTACATGGCTTGGAAGGAGTAAGAGGCCGTAATATTTGACGCGAGGTCCGAGTTTTATAGATACAAATAAGCATTTAGCATATTTTTCAATCTAGCATAATTTAAAGAGTTAGACAGAATAGCGATCATTTTTCTGTTAGGAACACTGGTCGTTTCGTTGCTTTGGTGGTAGGCCGAGTTCTTTTCGACTTTTCACGTAGGAATAAGGTCGCTGTCTACTTTTTATCACAAAACCTAACTCCCGAAGTGTGGGCCCCGCCCCCCCCACGCGTGATTTTCGATAATTTTAAATTTACTCGTGGGTTTTCTCGGTGACGTGGACGCGATATAAAACAGTTGTTATAAATGTTTAAAAAAAAAAAAAAAATAAAAATAATAAATGTGCTTATAAAAGCGGGGAAATAAATCGACACGGACGACGCCGGGCTGAATTCGGGGGTTTAAACCTTTCCGGGGCCCACGGCTCTTTCGGTTTTTGAAAACGATTTAATCGGCTACCGGGCGGGTAGAATTGGATACGTATAATACGTTTTTGATGCAAAAGACGATCTCGGTAAAAATAATATAATTTTTGTTTTATTGCGTATTATTATTTTTTACCTCGACAATAACCGGAAACGCTCCCCCACAGGGGGGGGGGGGGGCGGGAGCCGCGACGCACAGGTTGAACGTGCCTGGTCTAATATAAGTTTCTAATAAATTATATCGGTTTGATTTTTTTTTTTTCTTAGAGGTACCGAATACAATTTGGAACACAACACACTAACATATATATATATATATATATATATATTATATTCAACAAAATAATTTTCTAAATTCCTGCAGTCCTATTGAGAATTCGACTGTATAATGTATATGTAGGTAACATAAAACGTCCATTTCGGACGTCATGCCGTGCTATTCTACAAGTATATTTATACGATGTACTTCGAAATATATTAAGACCAGTAATTTATATATATATATATATATATATATTATACTTATAATTTGCGTGACTGATCTATAAAAAAAAAAAAATTTTAACCGTAGTTCACATCTACGGGTGTTCGATAATATCACGGCCATTATTTATATTATTTTTTTTTATTATTATTGTATACGGCAACGTACAGTGTACGACTAACTGATAAATAATGCGTTTATCGTATTTTAGGGTTATCTACAGAAATAATTGATACGCAGTTTCCGGTGCAGAAATTTACATCGATAAATGTTACGATAGAAATATTAGAAAAAAAAAAAAAATAGTAATATTTTTTTTTTTTTTTTTTTAAAGAGATACTATTAATGGGTGAGCTCATGTTGTAGTTGGAAAGTTCAGAAGGTATAGGATATAGATAGAGAGAGGAATTCAATTTATAGTCTCCAAGGTCAATAATAAATATTAAAATTAATGAACCGTATAGTTTCTATATGTGCGTACAACGATAAATATAGTAAGTCTCGATTTATTTCGGTTGGTCATATATTATATTCGCCCAAATTATCGAAACCCCAAAGCCTAACTAGTTAAAAAGTTACTTTGTTTGATAACTTTTAACTCGACTAGTTAAAAAAAAAAAAAAAACATAATGTTTGGAAATAACTTAGATATTTCTTTCAATAAATAATTTAAACTTAACTTATTGTTATTTTGTTGAAATTTAAATTATTTACGAATTTTCCGTATAGAAACTGTGTGCCCATATAGTTTTTCTGTACATTTTTCGACGAAAATTGCGTATTTTTAACAAGAATATTAGTGTATAAAATACGTTCGCGAGTGTAGTTAAGAGTAATTTTAAAAAAAGAAACTACCAAGTTATTACTTAACTCGAGTGTTATTATTATTTTCCTGAAAATGTGCAGGAAACTCAACATATACAATTACTCAAATTCGTTTGTATTTAAAATTAACTCTAACTTGGTTGAGTTACTTTCTTTCTTTTTTTTTATTATTATTATTTTTTAGGATAACTCAACTCAAACTAGTTATAACCTGCCCAGGGCTTTGCGAAACCCCATTAAAGAATAAATACGTAAAATATAGGCGATAAAATGAAAATTGCCGAAATTCATTGTCGAGTGCCTTCATCTCGAGTTTAATTACGATTTACACATCGTTATGTCTGCCGATTAAAAATTATTGACCGCCATCATTGATCATCGTACATATTACATGCACAATAAAACGCAAACGGTCCGCTGCGTATTCGATTATTTCCGTTCTAAAACGCACGTACGAAAAGATCAAACGGTATTTCGTTTGTATACTATGGATTTTTTCCCGGTCAAGCGTAATGAATATTTATATAATTTTGCAACCGAACGGCTCTTTGATGTTCGGTATCCTCCTGGTTTAATAAAACTATACAGTATAAATATATATATATATATATATTTTTGTATAAATTATTAAATGTAATCCGATATATTTTCACAGACAGTGTGTCGTCAACGTTCTAATTTCTATAATTTATTTATAAAGAAAAAAACTAGATATATATATAAAGGTATCGAAAGACATACAAATAAACTATGTTTTTTCCCCGTATAGATTATACCTAAAAGAAAAATCTGTATACTTCCGCATAGATATAATTTCGATAGTTTGTATACGTGCAAGTGTTTAACGTCGTCTTAACGATAACTGTAACAGTTGGATAAAATAATTATGACTGCAAATTATTAAGAACGTCAACGTTCTAATTTCTATAATTTATTTATGAAGAAAAAACTAGGTATAAATATATATATATAAAGGTATCGAAAGACATAAAAATAAAATATCTTTTTTTTCCGTATAGATAATAATTTATACCTAAAAGAAGAATCTGTATACTTTCGCATAGATATAGTTTCGATAGTTTGTATACGTGCAAATGTTTAACGTCGTCATAACGATAACAGTCGGATCCGATTGGATGAAATAATTTTGACTGCAAATTATTAAGAACGTCGCTTTAACGGTCGACGACAACAACTCAACTAATCTACTGAAAGTTAATTTAAAACGCGCCAGTTTTGTAGGTTTTTTGTTTTTTTTGTTTTATGCTAAATCGTACGTTATTTAAAAATTAGTTTTTAAATGTACTCAAGTACAACTTGATCGTTGAAGTATGTGGAGCTAACTGTATACATATTTGAACGTATATTTTTTACTAATATTATAAAAAATGTTTAGGTGAACTATACACTAATCTAACGTCGTCTATAAGTCAGGGCCGAGGCAACAAAAAATAACGCCTTATTATAAATAAAATACAAATTTAATGCAATACAAAAAAAAAAAAAAAATTTAATTTACAATTCGATATTTTTCCTGGATTGTGACTCGGCAAATTCTTTAATTTACACCATCGCAATTGATGCTGTAAGTTAGTTCACTTTCAACGTGTAATACAGCCAAAGCATCAAGCATCGATCATTATTCGATTACCGATCTAGAATACGGTTTTTTTTTAATAAATTATTATCTATGGCGTGGCCACAATGTCACAAAACTATCAATTATTATCTCACCTGAATCTCGATAAAAGTATAAATAATAAAATATTAATATAATATTATGCGTAAAAATTAACTGAACGAAGTTTTGAGAGGATTAAACGAATGAAATCATATATATATATATATAAAAAATTTAACCGCCCCTCATAATCAGGCTCCCCCTTATTGCTCCTCTCGCCCCTAAATACGGCTCTGTCTAAAGTGGTTTTAACCTGCAATGGCCAATAAAAAAGTATGTAGTCAAAGTTTTGAATCAATGGTCACGTATCGGCAGTGTTTACCTTCGGTTATTGATTATAGGAAAAAAAAATACCGAATATTTTACGTTAGCTACACGGTGTAGGCGGCACAACTAGAGACCAGTTCAGATCACCACCGGTCCGAAAACAATTTGAAAAAAAAAAAACAGCCATTTCTTTCTATCCCGTTGTTTTTTTATTTTTTATTTATTTAATCGGGATTTTTACTAAACGGATATTAAACGGTTAGTACGGTCAGTACCTGTTTGCTAACCGTCATAAAAAAAACAGTCGTAGATTCCGTCACAGTTACCAAAATATCGGTGTATATTTTTCCATTGTGCGTTGAATAATAGTAATTTTAATTATTCGTTCTATGATTTCGGCACCGTCCTCCGATATTTGAGCTGTAATCGCGGCGTACACCGTGTCAAAAATAAATTGAACACGACTAAAGATGTAAAAAAAATAATGCGACAAGGAAATTATGTTAACAAGGAAATTAAAATATACATCACAAGACGAATACGACAAATTATGTTTCATCGGCGTTGTGTATTATCATCACGATAGTTAAACCAAAAAGTCACAAACCGTCGGCCTTTTTGAATTACTATTATTTTTTTTTTCTTTTCTTCCGACGATCGACTAAAGTGTGCGGCGTTTTTTTTTTTTTTTTTTTTCCCCGACGACGCATCGAAGGTTTTTTTTTTTTATTTATTTCATTATTTTTTTTTTTGTTCTATATGTCCTTGTCGAATTTGACGTAATGAGATAGCATACGTTTTCGCGTGTGCATAAATAATATTAAAAGAAGACAAAAAAAAAAAAAAACCGTTGCTGAATAAAAAAAAACCAACGGCAATATTTTATTACGTTTTTTTTTTCTTTTCTTCTACTTCTTCTGCTCGTCATGTGTTATTCATGATGGTCGCAGCATTCAGCACTCAAAGAGATCGAATGCGTGTCCGTTTCCAAAAAAATACTCAACGACTCCACGAGGCGGTGTGCGGCAGTATTATTAATCGCGTGTTTTATACTTTAAGTGTACGTACGGTCGGGTAAAACAAATCCAAGCAAAAAAAAAAAAAAAAAAAAAATTAAAATATTGTAATTTAAATCGTGGACAAAAAAAAAAAATTACGCGTTTTGAAGAAAAAAAAAAATAATAATAATATTACCATACAATAAACGGAAGTGTATACCTCTATATTAAAACCTAACGATAATAAATAATATTTTTATAAATTTATACTCGTTTTTGGATACCAATATTATTTTTCACAATATAAAGCGTGAGTATAAAATAAATATATATATATATATATAGGTTCCTCCATAAAACAAAAAAAAAACCTAACTCATTTTTTAATCGTTTATAACTATATTATTAGTGACAAAAGCAAAATAATTCTGTACGCCTAGTGAACGTTTTAAAAATATAAAAAATATATATATATATATATATATTATAATATATTTTTTTATTTATTTTTACATACAAAATACAAAAAATAATACATATTTTTGTATTACGTACAATGTTTTTATAGTTTGTTATCATCACTATCCGTATTATTATTAGTGATGTGAACATAAATCCGAAAATCTAACAAATCCAGATTTCGAAATGCGGAGATGTATGTTTGGAATTCCAAAATCGGAAATGTTGTTTTTTCGTGAGCATAAAAACGTTTGCTCCGGGTCAGCTAGTACTATATATTATATAACTTTCTATTTGTGATATTGTTTGAAATGTAAAAACATATTTAATGTTTTTAAAGATAATAATAATACAAATTTTATGACAAATGAATTAACGAATATAACACAATTATGTATATTTTTAAACGAATCACAATTTTTTAAAAAACCGATATTTGGATTCAGATAAAATTCCGGATTTGTAAAATCCAAAATCCTGGTTTACAATGAATGTCGGATTTCAAATTTCGTAATTCACAAATCCAGATTCTCGAACTTCGGCAAATCACGATTGTTTCCATCATTAATTATTATAGAGAACGTCTTGGATTACGTGCAGGAGTCGCGAGTCACAGATGGACGTGACGGGTAGAAATTATAAATGATAAGCGGTAAAAGTCCCTTCCGACGACCGTTAAAATCGATTATTTTGACACCACTCATAAAATAGTAATACAAAAAAAAAAAAATTATTTATTTGAGTAAAAATGTGCTTTTTTTTATAAAAAAAAAAAAAAATATATATATATATATTAACTTATAACAGTATAATTTTATTTTATTTAACGTATTAGTTTATAATGTTATTAACACAATTATACTAACCGCGTCAGCCAATATTATTATTTTCGTACGTCATGGCGATATAGAAACGCGAGCGGGGCCTATAGTTTAATAATATTAAGCAAAATAAATATACTGTTAGTTTTTTAATATTGTATGGAAAATTGCAATAAACTTTAGGAAAAACGACGAGAATAATTATAATTATATATAATTACATAGGTACGCAAAAAGCGTATACAATTTAATCATTTAGGATAACATTTTTCACGTAGTCGAGAATGATTGTAACAACGTCATCCGGTATAATAGTTTATGACGTATTATGGCGTCCAACGATATTTACGATTTTTCAAATACCTTCGGTCTACGTCCGAATTTTTTGTTCTATTATATTAATATAATAAAATACAGCGGCGTACCCAAGGGGCCAAGGAGCGTCAGACCATCACGTTGTCCGTGTTAAAATACAAAAAAAAAAAAAATAATAATAGTAATATTAACTATTCAGCATTGAAATCTCGACTAAGTACAAATAATTATTGTACTGCACAATTAGGTAATTGGCAAAACAACGTCCAGGAGAATAAAGACTTCATATGATACAGGATGTAGAATTTTATTTCGTTTGCAATACAATCAAGTATATAATTTCCGAAACATTCTGGGTTAACGATTGTATGCAGACCAAGGCCTTAAAAAAAAAAAAAAATTAACGTATTATTAAATCTCGGTGTTATTCTATTATAACCAATAGAATATATTGGTATTATAATTTTAAACATTTCGCAATATAGGCTTTACGTCTAACAGAAAATAAGTATAAAACAACATTTTTGAAAGTGTATACGTTACCGGTAACCGTACAGCGATCGGAAACGACGAGCATTTTTTTTTTTTTGCTGGGCCGAATAGATTTTATATTCGCGTGAGACCGAATAAAACCAAATAAAAAACACAAACAAATTACAAACGGTCTATATAATAGCTCTCGTATTGGCCGGAACGTTTTGAAAATTTATAACCGCGTTTAGAAACGACCGATATACGAGTAATCGCCGAAAATATCAAATGTCTACGATTACTTTAAGCCGAATTACAAAAAAAAAAACCGTTATTGCGTACGTTTTCGCAGTTTTCCCTCGATTATTCCCGTTTATTAAGAAAAAGAAATAGAAAAATACACATTATTATAAAACCAATAGTATACATTCCTCGCTGCTACTTTCATAATCTAATGTACTTGTAAGTATTTGGGTAAAAAAGAATATGTATACATATATTGAAAAAAAACTCGTAAACGTACATTAGCGGCGGGCGGCTTGGAAATCTTAGAGTATAATATTTCTTGTCTTGATCCGGGCGCGCCACTGATTGAGTATAATATATCCATCAAAAAATATTTTCTCAACACTAAGAACTGTCGCGTGTATTATACTCGTATAATAATCGATAATATTCGATGTTTTCCGATGGATTTATTCCGAATATAACAAATTAAAAAACTTTAAAAAAATTCGTAAAACTCATCGTTGCGACCGTCTGCGAGTACGCGTATTAAACGTAGACTCGAATCGCATTATAAAAGTACTATTTCAGCGTATAATATATTATTAGAGCCGGAACTTGATGACCTAAAAAAACTTGAAAATATGCTCATTTTAATGCATAAAAATGTTGAAAAATATCGTATTTTAATGATTGTTCAAATAAATTAGTGGACATTTAAATTTGAAAAAAATTATATTATATCGGCGGTACTCGATAAACTTATTATTATTATTATTTATTTTTTTTTTTTTTTAGTATGACTTCTTATAATTCCATTACCTCGACAAAACATGAAATAATCGATTGTCTAATTGCAAAGAATTACAATGAAGTGCATTTAGGAGATGAAACGAATACCGTATACGATAGATATTTGTTTTTGGTTTAACTCGGTGGATTTACTAAAAATACATAATGACAATGCAATATATTCCCTCGGGAAGTGTAAAAATGCATTAAATGACCAGAAAAAACGCAAAATAAAACCGGTACCATTATCACCATAGCTTCTACGTCCCGTGAAACGAATTTCTATATATATATATATACGTGCGCAACGTATTAGAAGAAAAAGAAGAAGAAAAAAAATGCAAATGCATCAAGTTCCGGGCCTTACATTAATCGTGTTGTACAATACGGGGGCGGGCTACCGAAATGGCTGCCGATTTTAAAAAGTGATTTTCTCAATAGTAATTTGGACAAGAATTCTCACAAAATATTATTAGTACAAATACAACACGTCATTTAAGTAAACGCGGAACAGCGGAGTAGTGTAAACGGCGTGTGTGTGCAATAAAATCGTTTCGCAATAATAATGCCTGTTAATCTTGTCATCGTTTTAACCTTAACGCCACGATTCGGTACCGTTCAGCCTCAGGCTAATACAAAAAAAAAAAAAAAAAAAAATGGATACAACAAACTTTGAAAAACGGGTTGGTTGAGCGTTAAAAACGAAGCCTGTACGGAGAAAAAGCGATTCGTACACCTGAAAACGTCACTGTAGTCAGGGGGACGTTCCGCACGAAAACATTGCGTTATAGTGAAATTTATCGGGATTTTGCACAGCGGTCTAAACTTTCGGCCGTTTAAAAAGTAAAGTCTACGCACAGAAACCTCGAAATGTCGATGAACTAAATAATAGAATTCAAGGGATAATCGCCAACACCTAACCACCTTTGAGAGCGATACACGGTGGTGTAGTGTGAAAAATATACGAAACAGGCTAGAAGAGATGGATTTTTAAAAAATAAATGGCACTTTGTTGTAATAAATTTAAATTCGTTATTATTTTATAATCGAAAATCGGCCGTTTCAAGTGGCCCGCCTTGTATAAGGGCGAACACGCTAGTGTAGTAAAAAAAAAGGAAAAATTAAAAAAATACTCGAACGGCGGTTATATTACATTATACGCGTATAATAGTAAAAAAATATATGCCGTGCGTCAGAGGGGGTACGAAAAAATGAAGAAAAAAAAACCCGTACAGACGATCGACTTTCCCCACCCCCACCGTCGGCCGTCGCCGTCGTGTTCGTCTCTCCGTCTGCGGCGGCGGCGGCGGCGGCGGCGGTACATGTATAAATAATTATTTTTTATGCCGCAAGTCTCTTTTTTTTATTTTTTTTCTTCTTCTTTTTAATGTATTCAGCGACCGAGCGCCGGCCAATCGGAGACCGCGTCCGGACACGCCTACCACCGCCGACCGCCGTAGCCCGTCTCGTCACGTGACGCCGGGCTATAATATCGTATTTTATATTATGCACGCGGTATATAAAATAATATCGCCCGTACAGGTATTATATGCGTACGTACGTACGTACCGGTACGCAATAACAACAAACCGAGTATAAAATATTTATCCGTGTATTACTTATGTACGCGATGTAAGAATATTATATATATATATATACGTATATTGTGTGCACGAGTATTACGTACCCGGCGAGGCGTAGGTACCCGTATAAAACAAGAGCGGGCCGGGGCACTATTTTCAACGGTTGTAATAATTGCGAATTCTCGGCGCGGCGAAAGGGAAAGACGGCGGCGGCGGCGGCGGCGGCGGCGGCGGAGGCGGCGAATAGCTGCGCGCGGCCCACCCCCCCCCCCTCGCGGTTACGGAGAAAACCGAACGGAATACGCGTACGACAAAAATAATATAAGCGACGACCGTGCGCCTCTGGCGGCGGCTAGGGAAATTCATTTGATTTTTTTTCTATTTTTTTTTTTTTTATGCGGCCGTTTTTCTCCCCCCCCTCACCCCCCCCCCCGGACGAAATTAATAATAACGATATTATTGTTATTTTCTTTTTACGTTTTATCATTTAGCAGCGGCCCGCAAACGAACGCCGTCGTAAATTTTAAACGGCGGCGGCGGCGGCGGTTATACATACGTATATACCAATAGGTTATACAAGGTCTTCGAGAAGCTTTTTTTATTCTGATATTAAGGCGTCTCGGAATTTTTATGCGCGCCGTGTATTTATTATTGTTTTTTTTTTTTTTTCCTCCCCTTGTCGTTATACTTGGCCGCAAAAAAAAATAAAAAAAAAAAACCGAGAAGATAAAAAAAATAACAATAATCGTCCTCATTAAATATAATATAATAATATTATACGTACCTATGCCGTCGCCGTACGTTATTATAAATTATATTAATCGTCGTCGGCCGATGCCATTAGATAAGAAACTCGCTGCGGCGGCGACGGTCGCGACGCTCGGCGGAGTAAAAAAAAAAAATAAAAAAACCACACGTTCGAAACGGCGGCGGCGGCGGCAAGAGAGGAGGCGTCATAAATATTCGGAATTAAAAGAAAACGAAAAAAAGAAAGAAAAAATATCTCGTCGCGATAGAATTGTATTATTTATACTCGTCCGTATTAATAATAGGTAAGTATTACACTCCTCTGTCGCGTGTATTTGTGTCCGTCGCGACCGTCGTTATATACAGGGTGTTTAATTTTTTTTTTTGTTTTTCTAAAAAACCCGATTGTTAGAATCCGAGTACTATTCGTGGTACGAGAAACGCATCTATGCTATTTATTGTCCGTCGGATATTATATAGACGGAGAGCAACGGCAAACTTGCGAACTGCGAGGGGTCGTCTCCTCTTGGTGTTCTCTATAATACGGATTGACAAAATAAAAATAAAAAAACACTCGTCGTATGGATATAATTGCGCTGGATCGAGATAAACAAAAATAATAATAAAAAACCGACTAGATAAAATTGTATTATTTACACTCGTCCGTATTAATAATAGGTAAGTATTACACTCCTCTGTCGCGCGTATTTATGTCCGTCGCAACGTTGTTATACACGACAATAAATATACAGTGTTTAAGCGATTTTTTTTTTTTTTTTTTTAGGTACTTATAGACAAAGATTTCGTATATAGTAAAATTCTATCGATTTTGGTTTTTTACTCTTATTCCGCCGCACAAACGCGTCGTATTTTAAAAATTGTAAATAACATCGCGAGGACCGTACACGTTAAGAGGGATTTTTTGATGTATTAAGTTCTCAATTTGTTTTTTTTTTTTTATCACGATTAAACGATTAAATAAATAAATTCTATTGTTGTTGTAAGTTTGATCAAATTATCCGGGATACAATAAATATAATATTAATTTTCGATTCGAGTCTAATGTTGGAACCCGAGTACTATTCGGAAGTACGAAAGCACATTTTCGCTATATTTTGTTAGACAGTCTTCCCTTGTGCTCGCCGTAATGGTGGATTGACCGGAAAAATGAAAAACTCGAAAATCTCAACAAAATAATCGTCGTATTATTATAGACGTAGTAATTGCGTTGGATCGTGATAAAAAATTTTAAAAAAATCACCCTCTGAATAAGTACCCTGGGAAGTAATTATATGTATAAAATAAACGGAGTTACCTTTTTTTTTTTATATATTTTGAGTACAGTAACCGTCGTCTGCGCTTCCGCGGGAAACGCTACGATTGAATTGTTTTGGCGCAAAAATACTTTGGCAGCAACTAAAAATTATTTCCGTCGGAATCTTCCCGTACACAAAATGTCGCGAAAAAAAAACCAATCGTACGTGTATAATATTTACACATATACAATATAAAAAACTGTCTATTATATTGTTCTCTTCGGTCGTGGGTTCGCCTTTATCCCACGCGCGACTCTATACGATTCGTTAAAAATATATATTTATAACGATTTTTTTTTTTTTTTTTTTGTTTTTTAAGGAGAAAGAAGATCCTTCTGAATATACGCGTTACGTCATTAGATCGAAATAATATCGACCTACCCAAAAGTCTGTATCCCGGCAGTAAACGACGGGTTTTTTTTTATTTTTATTTTTTTCGTCTATAATCTATAATTATATAATACGATATTATCGGATTCTATTGGTTTTACTATTGTCTAGTTGTTATTTGTTATCCCCCCCCATTATCTGTAATCGACATTTTTACCGGATCGACATCGACGATGGTTTCCGGTAGCAAATTTCGTCTAGTTGGGAAACCATTTTTTTTTTTTTTTTTTTTTTGGTTTTCCTAATAATCGAGATAAAAATTAGAAAATTTAAAAACGGTTTTTGTCATTTTCGATTTTGTGTTTTTTTTTGTTGTAATTCGATTAAATAATAATCGTAGAGACCTAAAATTGTCGCTGGATAGACGTGATATAAAATGTTGATTGTGGGAATTTTTGAGTCATTTGAAATTTTAGAGTTTTCATCTTTTTTTTTTTAGTTTTATTTTAAACTGTTATGCGAATAATATTTTTTCGGCCCGATAAAAATGCTTGAAAACTTACAGAAAGTTCATCTGATGATGTTCACTTAGTGGCAAGAAAAAGAGTTGAACGCGTGTAACTATTTTTTTTTTTTTTTTTTTTTTTTTTTTATAAGCGTTTAATATGCAAATTTTAATGGAAATCATACAAAACACGGACAGTTGTAACATATTTTTTAGTTACAAATTAATGTAATTTTTAATTTAATTATATATCAAGACATATATTAATCGAACTTTGCTCAGAATCGTTTTTTCATTAGCAAAGGTTAATCGTTACGCGCAGGCATAAATTAAATTGCCCTCTATATCCGACCTTCCAAATTTATTTCCACTTACAAAAGGGGCCCCTCATTTTTTAAGTTTGTCTTTTTTACAATTAATTTTATTTAAACACAAAAGTATACGCGTTTATATATTATAAATGTATCACACACACACAAATAAATAATCAGATTTCAAAAATGTATTATGTATAGGTAAACGTATAGCAAGTAGCTGTGCTAGAATTCACGGAATCCTCGAACAACTGTGAATGTTTTTCAAAGTATAAAGAATGTAAAACTCGATAACAATAATAATATTTTAGTTTGTTTTAGATTTTCACAAATTATTCATGGGTATAGTAGATTCAGCCACCAATATTGGTGGTATGGGTAACTATTAATCACACATACGCAATAAGCAATAGATCCAAAACATTAACGAGTAAGAAACACGAGTATTTTTTTTAGGAATTTTTTTTTTTTTTTTTTATCTTGGATACAGGTTTTTGGGATAATACAAAAAATACTCAAAATACTCCGCACCTGCGTGTTTAAATATAAATAATTTAACACGAAACGGACGACTTAAACAGATTATATATATATATATAAATTTATATTTCGAATTAATTTTTGCGATGGCTTTTTAAGAAAAAATTTTAAAAATCATACTACAAATTAGTTATTCAGAATTTATTTAGCGATTGATTTATCGTAACTTTCTACGGAAAAAAAGAAATCGCATATTGATTGTAAATTTGTAATTGCTTATTATTACCGACAAGTCCATAAAATAATAAGCGGCATTATAAATAATATAATCCTCGATTTTTTTTTTTTTTTTTTTTTTATTTAAATTATATTATATAAATAAATTATTTTTAACTAATTTATTTACAATTCTAATCGATGGATCTTGAGGATTTTGAGGTTGTTGAAAAATCCTAGAAGAAAATTGTACATATTAAACATACGAATATAAATTATGAAATCGCTTAAAATCGTTTTACAAAAACAACCGGGCACGTAGCCACGGCGGAACAAGGAGGAGGGGTTGGCAAGGAATCCGCCGTCCTCGTCGAAATTTTTTCTACGATTTTTTTTTTTTTTTTTATTATTATTTTTTTAAATCATACCTTTATATAGGAATCTATTTAATTGTTTTATAGTCGCGAAATCTAAATAGATAAAATTAATTTATAATGATAACGCATTACATTGTACACCGTTGTCGCGTCCGTGCAAATTTGGACGTCATAAAGTTCGACTTTTTTCGCCGTGTGAAAAATTAGCAAGTGTAAATATTTTTTATCCTAAACTATAATCGGTATAACGCGAGGCCAACGCCCACTTATTTTTTAATTAAAAAACATTAAACGCATTGACGGCCCACTAATAGCTACGTATATTGAGAATATAAAACACATACAATAACCCTATGAATAAATATTTTGTGAATTCCTCTCTCTCTAGTTTTTTGTAGTACACATAATTATTTTCACCATCTAATAAATTCTCGACTAAACTAATTATATTATTATCGTATTAATCTCGATATAATAAATTTTAAAAAAATTAACTAATTACAGTGACGTAAACCGAATTCATAAACACTGTTGGAATAACGCAACGAGATTTTAACACATTTACACGACGGATTTACATAGTATGAAACCACTGGATTTTTAATCGAGTAATTTAAAGTAAAGTTAAGTTTATCGCGAATACAGAGGGACGTCGATGACCAGAAAAAAAAAAAACGACCAAATAAATTACCCTCAGAGATTATTTTATAGTATATAATTCTAAAACCAATCGCGAATAATTCGAAATGTAAAAGTGGATATGGATACGAGGACCGTTTTCGTTTTTAAATTAGTCCTACTCGTAAAAGTAACGAATTCATCGTTGCGGCATTCGGAAAAGTAGAGAGCAAAATTAAAAATGTTTTTATATTTTTTTTGTTTTTTTGTTCGTTTCGTCTTATTCTGTTTTCTAATTTACGTCTTTATTAAAGATGCCGGTTGAAAATGTTAGAGCATATTTTGTATAGTGTCTAAAAAAAAAACCGAAACAATATAAGTAAATTTAAAACGCGATTATTTTTCTTTATTCTTTTCCTATAAATGTTCCGAAATTAAACTTATCGAAACGATAGATATAAATATATATATTATTTATGTATTTCCATATATAAATATATGGAAATTACAGAAAAATAAATTTAAACGTTTTCTATAAAGTCGAAAGTCGCGCATAATAGTCACTGCCCCAGAAACGCCACTGTACTAATAAGTACTCTTCAATAGTCAATTATTAAAACGCATTCGTCTCGGCTTGAATCGATAATTTCAAAAACGGCATAAGTAATTATATTTAAATTGTAAAGGGACCAGAACAGAAAAGGAATTTCTCCGGGTAAATTTTACTGATTTTCCATTTTCACCTTTACAAGCAAAGCCTTTATTTGTAATAGAAGCGGTAGTATAATTAGCCTACCTTCGACCTTTGTAACGATTAAATTGACAAAAAAAAAAAACATTTTTGCAAAACTCATGTCGTTTTTGATATAATCAATTCGTTTACGTTTTAAAGAATATATTTTACAAAAAAAAAAAAACAAATGAAAATTGCCACGTCGTGTGTATACAATCTGAATATAAATTTACAACTAATAAATAGTAAAATCGACTTCAAATCACAAATAGTGTAGTACACCCTCGGGCAACTTGAAATAATTTTAGCCTATTAGTATAATATTATACTGTAGCCGTATTAGATACGACAAAATTTATACGGAGACTTTACAGGTTCTGTATTTTTTTTTTTATTTTTTTTTTGTATAATATTGAACCGATAAAAAGTTTATAAATTAAAATAGTATTGAGCGTTTCAATAGTATACAATTATTGTTACAATAATAATTTTATAACGTACTAAATATGTGACAGTTTTATTAAGATTAGTGTTGTCGGTACAGTTATAACTTAAAACGATAAAAAAAAAAAAAAAAAAAAATTAGTTATATTTTACGTATTACACCTATACACACACACAATTACTGGTATATATTCTGGTTTCGTGATTTTCATTGAAAACCGTAATAAATGTATATTATATTTTTTTATCTCAGCGTATAATTATATTAGTTTTTTAAGCGTCTTTTATTAGCACGGAAATAGTATACAATTATAATATCTTAATAAAATAAAAAATAAAAATTATTATTATTTACAGCTAATATAATAATATGCATGTATATATATATATATACACGAGCAGATTTTTACGAGTTTAATAAACGCGGTGGCGCCGAAATCGATTTCAAGTTATATTGCAGGATTATAGAATTTGTATTCGACGCGCCACAAATATCTGTAAAATATTTCCGGTTTTTTTTTTGTTTCCTCCAAATTATTAAGAAAACTACAAGGAATATCGAGTACCAATTTAAGTATCGCCACTGAACAAGTATTCGGCGCCACCGAATAAACATACGGTTATAGTTATACCGCCTAGCGCAGCGGTTCCCAAAATGTTTTCCATCGTGGTACATTAAAAAATTAGTTTCTATAAGTCGCGCGGCACACTTTGGATAAATATTTATAAAAGAAAACGACTAGAAATGTTTCCAATAACAGCAGATATTGATCCACACGGAGAAGTAACTGATTATTGACCACCTTATAATTTTAAATGAAAAAAAAAAATTTATAAAATATTTCCCATCACTGTCTGTTGGCGAATATGATTAGGTACGCGATCCTTTTGCAGTAAAATCAGATGATATATTTCGTTTCAAACGAATTAAACAAGAACAACTTCCCGAAACTCCGATCTGATCGTTCGTTGAAATTTAAATTTAATGAATTTACACTCGTCCGTTTTTGGAATTTAGTTATTACCGAATGTCCGATAATTACAGAAAAAGCAATAAATACGTTGTTACCGTTTCCTACAACCTTACCTTTGAGGAACTTGGTTTTTCCGTACTAACTATTATTAAAAATTAAGAAACGCCAACGACTTCTATCAGTTAGAGAAAATGAGAAATGAGTACACGATTCACACTAAAATTGTACTTATTTAGATTTAGAATTTAAAATTTAGATATTTAGTTTAACATGTACACTATTTTTTTTTTTTACATAACTGAATTTGTCCAAATAAACACCCGTTGGGAAACACTGGCCTCCTAACGGATTACCTAATAAACTATATAGTTAAAATATATAGTCAAGCGAAATTATATTTTTAATAATAAGTGACCGTTAGTAGTATTATTATTTTTTTTTTTAATTTTATGGAGCTAATTGTTGAGTTTGTGTTGACATTTTAAAAACGAAACGCGGGGCTTTTCAAGATGAATATAAATCGTTTCGTCCGGATTATAATTGCACCGCGCGATAAAATGATAAAACCGTATAGTATAGAAATGTACCGTACAAGTCGATTTGCGCAGTACAAATATTTTAATAATTCAACGCAACAATAATTATTACATTCGACGGCAACTCGTAATAAACAGCTCAATTTCAAAATTATCGTTACGACCGTTTTATTATTTTTAGGGGTAACTTACTACAAATATCCAGTTATGGGTTTTGGTTTGCTGAACAACGAACCACCACGGGTCGTAACCAGCCGCCATAAAGATTGCGGTTTTCTTGTCTACATTTATTTTACGTTCGAAAAAAATCAATAATAATAATGTGTTAACAATGGACGGTTGCTATTGTAATGTTTAAAACACCCGAAAATGTTTAAAAACAAAATTTTTGTTTAAACATTGTTATATACATCTGTAAAAATGATTTAAAAATAAAAATAATATATTTGCATTAAACATTTTAGATTGTGAGCGAAGCGTAAGCGTTGTTATTATTTTGCCCGCGCTTTTTTTGGATGAAAATTGTGCAAGTTTATCGCTCCGGCGCCGAGGGTTTGGGTTGTAAATATCGGGGACACGGTGACTTTTATGTAAAAATGTGAAATCTAACTAACTTTAAAATTTCAAAACTATAAAAAAAAAAAAAAAAATTATTAGGTTACCGCGTACGCACAATTGATAACGGCAAAAATAAAAACTTTACAACACGAAGCGAAACTAGTTAAAAAAAACTGTGCGTTAGTTTTCCTCTCGGGATTTCGAACAATTTAAAAACTGTTCGAAATATTAAGCATTACATATTTACGTCTAACAAGATAATATTTTCACATACGATGAATAATTTATTACTTTCGAGATATATTATAATCGTATTAAGCGCAACGCATATTCACATGCCAACTACTACACGGGTAATAAATTAACGGCCACTATAATTATGTTACCTAATTATTTAATATTAAAGCTAATTATTCCCGTCTGCCTTGTCCGGCTTTAAGCTGCCTGCATTCCGCGTGTGCACGCGTAATGTACGTTTTAATATTACACTTGGCCAGTGTAAAAATAATACGTACGGGCGTTAGTTATATTTTACATACGTAATGCTATAGTTACAACAAAGGATAATACGGAATTTTAAAAATTCTTACAAAACGAATTCGTATTAACGCCGAAACGCGCACAATTTATTATAATCATAGCGTTTGAGCGTTTTATAATTTCAACTCGACCGCGTAATACAATTTAGATTCGTAATACGCCGAGGGCGAAGGATTTACAGCAATCCGTTGCCGCTGGAAAACGCCGACAAATCGATCGTCAACAGGTTGAACAGCGCTTGCGAATTAAAAACAAATTAATAATGGGACGAAATATCGCCGGCCTATACAGATGTCCCGGGTGTTTCAATATCGCCGCAATAATTGCGAAATCCGATCGAGTTTCGTATTTGTATGATTTTTCAGACTTTTCGGCCATTTATCGTCTATCTCGGGTCGCGGTTATAATCCCCGTTTGAAATGCCGTCAATACGATAAAATTCCACGCGTACATTACCGTTAAAAAGTGGACGGATCATTTTCTGTTGACGCGTTTTCCATTGTTAAATTCGACGAGACGCTTTTCGATTTGATACGGATTTAACCGTAATCGAGTGACTTATTTAACAATTATATTTGTTATGTCATACGCTGTTAATTTCGCCTTTGACGATTTGTTTTTCCTTTCTTTTGCTGCGATAGTATTCCGTTTTCTAAAAATACCATTTATCACGGATAACGATGAAATGCAAACGCACTACGGCACTGTATTATTATTATTATTATTATTATAACGTATAGATGATTGAATACGAAAAGAAAAAGAAAAAAAAAAATAGTTTACGATTACAAAATGGTCCATCGGGCATTATACCCGTTTCCCCCCCCCGCGCCCCTCCCTCTCGGCGACAGATACTGCATTACTTATATTAATATTATTAACTGCACTTTGCTATTCACTTGTATATGCAGCAGTACGGAATAAAAATGCACAATAGCTAATTAAACGCTAATTAGCAATCATGTCAGATTCGCGGAACGTCGCGAAGTAAACCGGGTTCAGGTTGGTTTTTTTTTTTTTTTTTTTTTATTCTATTCCCCTCCCCGCTTGAACATGTCCTCGTTTCTTTTATTTTATTCTTATTATTATTATTTTTTTATGGGCCAGATGACATTTGCGTTAACTATATACGAACCGCAGGCTACGGTTTTATACAACGGTCTGGGGAAACGTTTATAATTATTACTACTGTATATCCGAGAATGTCCGGCGAAAGAGGAATGGCGCGAATTGTAATATACGTATATATATATATATATATAATTATTTATACGAGTCGGAGAATTATTTTGCAATTCATTTTTTTCCCCTCTCTCACTCTTTCTTTTTTTTTTTTTTTTTTTTTATGAAACGTATTCGATATATCGTAATTAATATAATATACCGACGACGATACTCGCATGCCGTGAATTTCATTCTCTGAAACCGCAGCGAATAATATATAATATAATTACGACGAGAAAGACCATAATAATAATAATTGCGTTTAATCTATTTGCAGCCCTCCTGTGCGTATATTATTATAACTTATGTTTCTCATCGGTCATTTCTGTACTTGGAGTTTCTTAACCCCCGGCCCGTTAACGTTACTGCAATATATCATTATTATTATTATTATTATTATGTTTAATTATTTATTTTTCTCGAATAATCCCGTCCGAGAAACGTAAAACTTACTGACATTGTGCGCGACTCGATGATCGAAACGATAGCTGACAATATATAGTAGAGAAAAAAAAATAGAAAAATAATCGAATCGTAATAAAACACAATAAAGCCAACGTCGGGCAAAGTTTACGGTCGAATTACATGTTTAATAAATGACTACGGACATAATTTACATGTTATGAAATATATTATATGTATTATTGTGGTAAATACATATATATTTAACGAGAAATGGTGAAAAAAACATAAAACGAAAACTATTAAATCATACACATATATTGAAAATGTATTAATATTAGGTACCCGTGTTGATGAAAAGTAAAACGGAAAAAATCCACTAAATCGACGAATTCCTTGACGAGTCTGTTCCTTATACATTCCTCAAAAAGTGTACGAGTTCAAAGGACCAAGATCCTTCTAAACGCTGCGTATAGGGTCACATATAAACTCATACTCGCATAACGTTTTTCCTAAATTTAAAAGATTTAACGTAAACTGTTACATGTTTTTTTTTTTTTGTGTCCAGTTATTCGTCCAAAATTATAGTCTAATGATGAAACCGCGTGAAACGTTCCGTTAACCACAGTACCATTTTTGTTATCGCCGTCCAAATCTGTAAATGCAGATTCGTGAATGCGTTGTACGAGACATCCGGATCGAAACGTACATAAAAAAAAAAAAAAAAAAATAGAAGAAGCGACGTGCCGCCACGGTGTAGGCAGACGAAAAACCAAAAAATCCGATTTCACGAACTTTGGCGAATCCGGAATTTTCACATTACTAATAGGCACCCGGTGAGTTGTACGCGTAGTGTGAACAATTTTCACCATACCGCATAACGTTAAATGTTTTTTGCTCGTAAACCTAATCGATCCGATCTAATCGACCGTGTACCGTGCATTGGCAATAAATAAACGGGATGGGACGGATCCTTATTGCATTCGTCTGCGATTGAAGAGAACTCGCGTGTAACCACCACGGTCACGTTGGTAATAAAGCGCCGGTCACCGCGTATCACCGTGGTATCACGTCCGGTTCGTCGCCCGTCGTCAACGTTCGCTATGATAATCGTATCGCACTCGACGAGAGCCTCGCAGAGTGACTGGGTTTTGGTGGAAACAATAGACACCGTGCATAAAGCAGAAACTTTAAACGATGCGTATAAGCAACTAAACGGTACGTATCCGGTTTTGCTGTTAACAATTTAAATGTAATTAACGGAAAGTCCGCTTGAATGAGGGTGTTAATTGTAAAAAAAAAAAAAAAAAAAAAATGTTTAACCTAACCTCGATGCGATTTATCGATAAGAATATGTATTATGATCATTTTATTGATTTATTAAGTTCACATTCGGTTCGTCCGGTACGTTCGGCCGTTATTTGGTCGATCGCAATAGATCTGCAATTATAATCATTTAACGAGGATGTTAAATTGTCGTTGACGATAGTAAAAAATTATCGTTTATCGATTACCCGGCGACCACTGTGGTAACAAGAGTCGGTGGTGTATCCGGGTGGTGAGGGGGTTATAACCCCGCCCGGAATGTCTTCGATAGAAATTTTTTTTTTTTTTTAAGATGACGTTTATTCAATTCGACCGATAAAATTAATATCTTATTGGGAACAATTCGAATTTCAAATTTTTTTTTTTTTTTTTATTAGATTTAAAATGTTTCAGCATATTATACATGCTATTACAAGTTTATTAACGGGTTCTATTTACAAATGACGAATTATTAATATTATTAGTTAGTGACATAGTGATAATGAAGTATACATGCTAATGTTAGTTCATATTTATTTTTAATGATAATGATAATTTAAATGTGGTCTCCGTCTTCGCTTGATTGTGATAGGAGATTTAAAACCACCCCTGTACCCAACTACCCGCGAAATTTGTTCCCGGCCACGCCGTTGACGACAAGAGTTCTCTTCCGTCGCACGACTCGCCGCGGTTTGAGGCCTAGGGGCACGGCCGCCGTCCGTTTATTTATTTTCATTTTTATTTTTTTGTTTTTTATTTCGCGTTTGCGCGTAGTACGCTCGTTTCAATAAGCTAATCGGATAACGGACCCCGCGCCGCGATATATTATCGGTGGCCGTCGTCGTCGTATTATACGAGGCGCGACAATTGCGTATACACAGCGAGTATTAAAATAAACGATAAAAAAATGATAATAATACGCGAAGTTGTAAAATATCGCGTGCAGATCATATCTGCGGTCCGGTTTAAATAAAAATAATAATTGACAGGTGCGCGCTCACACCTGTACGCCCCGTATCCGTAGTGTACTCGTAGTTAAAATTGCGGTCGCTATAGCCGTTGCAGTTTGCGTATGTGTGTGTGTTTTTTATTTTTTTATTTTTATTTTTATTTTCTTCTTCTTCTTCTTCTTCTTTTTTACCCGCTCTCCGACGGTGTACGGCGCGTAGAGGAGAGCAAAACAATGACCGAGACGGGTTCGACGCGAATGACAAGAATAAAAAAAAAAAAAATAATAAAAAAAACGTTTTTTTTTTTTTATACTTATATATATATATATATATACATACGCATTAAGAGGAATAAAAAAAAACCCCATTGTCGTATATATTATTACACATATATATATATATACACGATTGTAGCAGATAGAGCTCGGCCGTCTTACGCTGGCGATGATATTGAACCGATTTCATAATTTGATTAAACCGGATAATTTTTGAATCGCTGATCTATATAAAGAATATTATATAACTGAAATAACAAGTAATAAAAAAAAAATACTTATACGTCCGTGCACGGTGATTATTATTTTTATTTTTATTTTCTACTTCTTTATCTTTTTTTTTTTTTTTTTTCTCGCTACCAAATCAAAATTATAATAATAAAATATCCGTTTTTTTTTTTTTTTTGTTTTTTTTATTGCAACATAATATTCTATTATTTTATTAAGTATATAATTAAAAAAAAAAAAATATATAACGTTTTTATAATTATTATCGTGAACTCGCATCGTATTATTCGCGATAATTAACATGTTGGAATTTTTAACAGTTATTATTATAATAATGTTATAACCGGAGAAAAATTATTATTATTATGGTTTGAAAAAAAAAAAATTAAATCCAAATGTTTAGTGTTTCCCCCCGCGCGCGCGCGCCGTTTCCTACCGACCATCGTAATGCAGTGCCGAGTGGTGTTTTTTTTTTTTGTTTTACAAGTATTTAAAATACTTATTCGTATAATGAAAACGTATCGGAATACGTTTACCCGGACGTTTTACCGTGTCCGGACACGGATAAACACGGTGTTTTTACCATTTTAAGCGTGCCAACGATCTATAATAATAGGTCAGTTCGCCTCTCGCATTGTAAAACTAACTATACTCGGTCGGTTCTGCTAAACGCGCGCATTTGCCATGTCGTGCGTTCGCCGGACAAATGGGACGACAAATGCGTTTTTGCACCGCCGTGTCGTCTTATACCACACAGACGGGCATGTAAAAAATTATACATTTTATTTTATTTAACAATGAAACGATTGCACTGTACGCGTACCATACAGTATATGCGTTCCCGTCAAAACCCGAAATCCGTCAAAACTAGTGTTAACCGGCCATAATTAGTATTCACAAGTTCATTTCGACAAACCCGGTTTTCACTAATTAAAACCAGAATCAACCACGGGTTTAAACACGGGAGTATAAAAAAAAAAAAAAAAAAATCAAATATTCCATTCCAAACTTAACAACCACCCTAACGATCTCATAAAAAAACTTGGCTACTCCCACCATACCCGGAAATCCACCGAGACGCCTGAAGCGTATGTGGTGTCGTGATCTCTTAACATAAGTATAAATTAAAAAAAAAAAAACCACAGAAAGTGCCATCGATGGCTTCTTTCATCAAATTTTCCACGTCAAACAATGTTACTCTCATCAAATATTTTTATTGTGTCTAGTCTGATACAGATTGTGTATTACATGTAATAAAAAAAAAAAAAAATATTGTATAGTTCTAAATCGGTATCGTAATCATGGCCCCCTCTTGGCCTTCTATTTTTTTTGTTTTTTATACTTCTACTATTCCAACACTAAAACTAAATAATTGTTTTGACTTTTGACGATTTCTGTTATCTTGTATACAACGACCTTTTAAACATTTTTTTTTATTTTTTTTTGTTTTTTTCGAACAAAACTCGTTATCAGTTCCCGTGTTTATTGAGTGACTATTACCGGGTTTTCTCATTTTACTTTGAATTATCGCTGTTATTTTATGTACTTTAGTGATTCACGTATTGCAATACAAATGAATACTTTACATATTTATTATCTAAACATTTTGTCATTTAGAATCGTTTAATGGATTGGCGACGTTGTCAGTTCATAAAAATATACCCATAGATCCAGAAGATGTTGGCTCTTAAAACCAAGAAAATTGAGTTTATTGTAAAAAAATGTTTGAAAATAAAGTAGTTTAGCTACTTGACAAAAATATTTTGTACATGTATTGTGTTCAATAAAACAGCACATGACATTTATTTTTGATTATTTGTATGTTGATAGTTCTCTTCCCTCCCTACCCCCCATTTTTTATTCTTAATTACGCCACTGTTTTAAATTTCAATGGATTGTTGATGTAACACCACGTCCCCCCCCAATGAAAAAAAACAACAACGTTTTAGATGAACGTCAATAAATCCCCTATAGTTATCCTAGTACGTACTCGGTCCTACGGTTTAAACTAACAATATAAAAAAAAATTACTAACCTAATAGGTGCCGCGAGTGGAATAGAATTAAGTTAAAACTTTGTTCCAACGTCGCCGAGAGTCCCGGATAATTCCGGTTGAAACTAGACAAAATATATTTAGACGAAATGAGTTTTTGGACACTAGTTTTGACTAGTTAGGGAAACAGTGTTTCCCAAACCGGTGGTCCGCGGTCCCATAGATTTTTTCTTCGGTTTCTATTACAAATTAATTATTATTAATTATTTAAATAGCGAAAAAAATTACGACTTATCGAGGAACCGCGTAATATTATACGGTTATCTTATCGTTGTTGCTGCTGTAGACCGATAAGCATTTTCCACATTTACAAGTGTCTAGGTATCAGAGTAATAAATTGAAGTACAATTGTATATTAGCGAAGTGTAGTAATAAAATGTTAAGTAAAATAATAAAAGTTAACATTTTTCGATAAATTTTGTGTATTCTTGTTAATGAGCTAAAGAAAAAAAAAAAAAAATGTTTCCTAGTTTTCGTGAAATCGAGGCGGTCCGCGCGACCTATAAAATATTGTCGATGTGGTCCGTGGTGGTAAAAAAGGTTGGGAAACACTGAGTTAAAATGTGGTTTTAGCGGATTTCGCGTTTTAACTGTAACATATATACGAGTATATACAATTATATACGTACGTACGTATATAAAACGATCGAAACCGTACCTAATATAATACGCGACTATACCTATACTAAAGACCGACGGTTTAAGGTACATAAAAAAAAAAAAAAAATATCTTTGAGTGGAGGAGTGGGGTAATACGCGTCTATACGCCGTCCACAGAAATCGTTTCTATAATTACTATTATACGACCGGTGTGGATGGCGTCAAGGCGGCCACTTCAAAAAAAAAAAAAAAAAAAGAAAAAAATTACGACCCGGGCTTCATTAATCTTCCGAAATATTATTATAATAATAATAATATATATATATATATATATATATATACACACACGGTTGGTCTGGTTCTTTACAGTTTCCATCGCGCCTCCCTCTATTTTTATTATTACACGTATATTTACCATAAACTATACGCGGCATAAGTAACTAACCGGTCTCGTTTTATATTTATTATTTTTTTTTTCATCATTTTTTTTTTTTTTTTCCCTTCTTTTTCTGGTAGTCCCTAATGTAAAACGTAATTTGTTTGCGACGACGGCGGCGTCGGCGGCGTCGGCGGCGGCGGCGGCGACGTCGACGGTTTAAAGAAGCCGCCCCGGCCGGGCCGGAGCCCCGGGTACGAACCTTATCGCCGAGGGATAAATTACAGGGTGTAGTTTTGGCAGCCCGAGTGATTGATGAACGCGCGCGGACCGCCCGCACAATTATTATCCGCGCGGCCCAATCTTTCGCGCTCATACCAACAGACAATATATATCGTATTATGCTAAAAACAAAAATGTATTATTATTAATCGCGGGTCGACACCGCAATAAGCCTAACCCGGACAACACCGCTTGTATTGTTAATTGTTACGGTGTAATATTTTTTATTATTATTATTATTTTTTACAGATTCTAAGAGGATTTCCGTCCGTTTTAATGTTGTCCGCGAATTTCGCTCGGTCATCGGCGTCTGGGGGTTGTCTGTCGTCTGCACTGTCTGCCGGCAACGTCGTCTTTTGATTTCCCTCGTACCTACTCGTTATAATAATAACGTACAATATAACCGTGTAACTAGACGCAGCGGAAATATACTTAACTTACTTTTTCGTTCGTTTATTACCCCGCGTAAATTGTCGTAAATTACGTTGTTTTTTTTTTAAGTTTAAATCTCAACGAAACAGTAAAAACCAGTAATAAGTACTTAATCGCACTATTACTCTACATAGCAATGACGCAAACGGAAATAACAAATAAAAAAGTTTTAAAAAAACCAGACTCCGAACTTGAGCTTTATGCTGAACAAACGTAAAACGGTCTTTCTGAAAAAACGACAAAAAGTGAGTTACTATAGGCTGTGAAGAGATAAAAAAAAAAAAAAAACGAGCGTTTCAACTATCGCGGCAGCGTCGTAAATTTACTTAGTAAACGCATACTCGTCGAATATAGAAAATAAAGTCGAATAAACAAAACTTAATAAAATTATATATTTTCAATACAATCGGACGAATGCAAAACGTCTATCGTTTTTATTAAGTACGTTGTGATTTTATCGCCCTAGCCCAGTGTTTCCCAACCGTGGACCAGTCATAGGTGGTCCCATAGATTTTTTCTTCGATTTCTATTACAAATTAATTATTATTAATTTTTTAAATAGCGAAAAAAATTACGACTTATTGAGGAACCGCGTAATATTATACGGTTATCTTATCGTTGTTGCTGCTGTATAGCATTTTCCACTTTTATAAGCGTCTAGGTATCAGAGTAATAAATTGAAGTATAATTATATATTAGTGAAGTATAGTAATAAAATGTTAAGTAAAATAATAAAAGTTAATATTTTTCGTTAAATTGTATTCATGTTAACGAGCAAACAAAAGGTATTCCTAGTTTTCGTAAAATTGAGGTGGTCCGCGATCTATAAAATATTGTCGAAGTGGTCCGTGGCGGTAAAAAGGTTGGGAAACACTGCCCTAGCCAATGAGTATACGTTTTTCGATCATCAAATACGCTTAAAATATGGCATAAACGATATAAAAAAAAATAATTTTTTTAAATAACTTCTATGTAATAATAAAGGTCGTATAAAATATATTATACACGTAAACTAAAATAATAATATATTATATGTGTAATTCTACGAATCGATTAAACTATTAGTATTCACGAGATGAAAACTGTATGCACGATCAAAGTAACGTTGATTAAGTCGAACATAAAAAAAAAAAAAACCTCTAATAATATAATACCGATGAGATTAAAAGTATGATATTTAACAATATGTGTATACGAATGAGTCATGTACTCGTGTCATAATTTCGCATTTCGTATAGATACATCGTGTAATATAATAAAATAAACGCCGGAATATTCCGGCGTAAAACCATTATTACCAATGGCCCGGTGAACGTGCGGTTTTTTTTTTTTTTTTTTCTGGCCTATAAAGCGTGTAACTTATAATTTCCTTTGTAGTGTCAATATTATATAGACGAGGCGTTGCGATAAATACATATAATAAATATTATCCGAAGATTTCGAAATAAACAACGCGCAATATTTATTATCTACTCAAAATTTACCGAGTAAATAGTCTACATAACCCTACCTCACGATGTTCAGCGTTAACACAGTAGCGCAAAGAAGAAAAAGAAAAAAAAAACATTTATCATTTTACACTCGAATAATATTAACATGGGTACCTACGATAATTCGGTACACAATAATATATTACATTCGAATCGCATCAATTCTATTAAAGATTAGTGAAGTTTCTAAATTCTATTATTGTGTACTTTTTTTTTTCTTCTTCTTCTTCTTTTACTACACCTACTTATACAACCATTGTATTATAGATTTAACATCGGATATTAGTAAAAAAAAGAAAAAAAGAAAAAAAGTAGTCATACCAGTCGCTCGATGAATAACACATATAAATTATTGTAAGAAAAACGAATGTAAAACATGATTGATTATGAAATAATAATGATAATTATTTATATACTTAAACTTGTATGTCTATCTGTTATATATAATATAATGTTTATCATACCTACTTTGAGTTAATATTTTAGAAAGTTTAAAAATACGATTGAAATGCTCGGTTTTTTTTTTTTTTTTTTTGTTTTCTCTAAACTCGCATATCACGTAAAATATTTTCGTTAATATAATACTCGATAATTTAAAATTTAAATGGAATTTTCAATTCGTAAAACCCGTTGAGTGTACATAAAAAAAAAAAATATAATATATTTTTGCTCCGTTTTAAATGAATATAAACGATATACAAATAAACGAACATAATATATTATTTTAACAGTTTCTGTATTCCGATTGAACTGACAAGGAACACCAAGGAAAAAAGACCATATGATAAGAAAACCAGTATTTTTTATCTTCTTCTATATAACTCAATTAATTAAACGATTTCATTTATCGGTCACGAAACGTTTGTTTAACTAATTTATTATTTGTATTACTTATATAATTGATGAAATATATATATTTTTTTTTTCTCGTCTATAATGCGGTTTGTCAAAAATGTTTTAATACCATTTGTTTAAAACAATTATTGAAATGCACTTGGGTGCATTAACTCGTTACTAAAATACAGTTATTTATGTGACCTCGAGACGATACGATTACCTTAATGAATTTTTTATCGAACGGAGACGTTATATTATACCTGTATAGTGTTTTATTTTCATAAATAATAACGTTTCTATATGTGACCGTAAGTATAATATTTAATATATAATTTATCTATATTTGAACGTGTATTTTTAGACGACTGTACAATTCGGTAGTAGCAACTCTACAGGGTGGAATAGTGTGTAATTTAATTATATAATCGTAAATTACTTCTACAAACAATGTCTAGACGTTTAATTCCCGAAACTACACGTGGACATTTTCTGGACAGACATATTGGATTTTCGTATATTCAAATAACGTGCGGCGTACTTAATGATCGACGTAGTGTCTAGACGTAGTCTTAAGAACATAATATAATTACCACCGTGAAACATTTGACCGGATCTGTGAGAAAATAAAATTTCATACATATATGCCCAACATTGCGACAATAAGGTTTGTTAAACACAAATCTGCTGCCCGTATATAATCCATTTTCACTTTAGATTCATATCAATACAACCGTATTCACTGGGTGTCTCTACGCGAAATAATTTGAAAGCAAACCGTTAATATGTATTATAATTATATTTATATTGTGATTTGCTACTAAAACCGATAAATAAATATAATATATACATTTTGTTTATTCGTTTAGTTCTGTTCAATAGGTGTACCGAGCATTGATGGGAAAAATCCGGATTTGCCGAAGTTCGTGAATCCCGAATTTTTGGATTCCGAATTTTGAAATCCGGCATTAATTGTAAATCAGTATTTAGGATTCTAAAACCGGGATTTCGGATTTGAATTTTATCTGAATCGTAATTTCTATTTTTTTTTTTTTTTTTTTAAATTGTGATTTCATATTCTTTAATTAATTTATCATACAACTATTATTATAATTATTATTATCTTATTGTTAATAGTATTAGGTATGTAAAACATTTTTACAATTCGAGAAATATCACAAATAGAAGTTTATTTAAAAAAAAAAACAAGTACAACGAAAACAAAAATCATACACAATACACTCTAATCTATATAGTGTATTACTAGCTGACCCGGCAAACGTTGATTTACTCATAAAAATACAAAATTTCATGTTGCGGAATTCAATACATAAATTTTCGGATTTATTAGATCTTCAGATAATCCGGATTTAACGGCTGTTTAGTCGGCAAATGCCGACGGGATCCCTCTCCTAAATCGTGTATTACAACCTCAACTTAATTAAATAATCGATTTTTTTTTTAAAATTTTTACCACAAAAAAAAAAAAAAAAATAAAAATAAATTTTATATTTCAAATCGCAATATCATTTACCGCCGGATATGTGACCGATAGATTTTGTACCAACCCCAATGCATTTTTTATGGATTGTCGACTTTATTCGAATCCTTAAATCCGCCAACTGGAGACGGTTCTCATTCCGAACGGATAACATTACGCAGCATTACGTTTGAATGTATCGCGCGTTTAATGAACAATAGCTATTGCGTGAATTTACACGTATGTGCAATACGTTGTTTCAAACGATACGCAGGATATACGACTGAAAATAGTATTTTTGAAACCAAAGGGGGGGAAAAAAAAAAAAAAAAAATAAATAAAAACGAGGTAGTACGGAAAATACATACACCCGCAAGTATTGGCGGACACTTCACATCGCATAACCGTATGACGTGAAGAGGGATGTAGCGAAGAGAGTGGCGGCGGCGGCGGGTTAATACTCGTTAAAAATATTAAGCCGCGACAAGAACCCCCCAAGTAGACGGCAATGGTGGCGTTTTGCCGATCATTTATACTTAAAGGGAAAAAATAAAATAAAATAAAATAATATTGACTCGACATTGGGCCGTGTCGTTTAGAATAAGTCAATAAAAACGTATTAAAATACCCAAGCACACGTATTTATTATAAGAGTATACTTACAATAATATCCGACTGTATATTATTTTATTACGGGCGTTTTTATAATGGCTTTCGGGCATTGCGTGTAAAAGAGAAAACTGTATATTATATCGGATTTACGAAATTATAACAATTATTACGATTCTACTTTTAATAGAATATTGGCTTTTCGTTTGGAAACGATAAAAAATTCTCGTTAAAAATTATGGAAAAAATTGAAACTACATGTGTATATATATATAACAAAAATATTCCTCATTCTGATTTTTTATTTATACGCAAATTGTGTACATTTTTTTTTATTGTTTTTTGTTTTTTATATATAGGTACCTACCGGCAAATTCTCAAAACTATCCCTCAAAACCAAAATTCAAATATACAAAATCCTCTTCTTAAGCCTACCTGGCTCTACGGAATTCAACTCTGGGGCTCAGCAAAAATTTCAAACACACAAAAAATACAAGTGTTTCAATCGAAAATCCTCCGACTTATAACCAACGCTCCTCCGTATATTTCAAACCACACTCTTCATACAGATCTTCACATCCCTAAAGTCACTGATACAGCCAAGCTGTATTATTCAAAATTTAGGTTTCGTCTCCAAAATCACACCAATCCTCATATCAAAAAGCTACTGTCTACCTCCATCCCAGGAAATCATCCCAGAAGACTCAAGCGACAATGGCCCCGTGACCTTATAAAGTAAACATACTATGAATAATTAATACCCAAGTAAATGTAAATTCACGCCGAAGTACCCTCACTGGATGGTTTCTTCCCTCAAGACGCCCAAGTCATTGAATTTAATCATTTTTTTTTTTTTTAAAAATCATACATTATACTTATTGTACTTTTTTCTTAATATAGATTGTATAAAAAAAAAATAAAAAAATAAAAATATATATATAAAAATATTATTATTTTTTAATATCAATTTTTATACTGATAATAACCATCTAAAATAGCGACAAAAAGTGTACTTTTACGTATTAAGTGTACTTTTAGTACGTTTTTCTTTTACAAATGACAAGTTTTTTTATTTGTTTTTTTTTTTTTTAACAATACATGTACTTCGCCCAAAAAGGTTGATGATGGTATGTACTTATTATATAAATTACATATTTTTTTTTTGTTTTGTTTTTTGAAATGTCCGAAAAATTAACGTGAAGTATAATATATTATACCAGGGTCGGGCAAGTTACCTTAAAATGTATTTATTGAATTCTAAATTCCGACATTGGGTATTTTTATGATTAAAACAACGTTTGCCGGGTCAGCTAGTAATATTGTATATAAATTAGAGTGTAATACGTTTGGTTATTTTTGTTTTGTACTTGTTATTTTAAATAAATTTCTGTTTGTGATATTTTTTGAATTGTAAAAACGTATTTAACGCTATTAACAATAAAAATGATAATAATAATAATAGTTTTATGAGAAACGAATTAAACAATATAAAATCACAATTTTAAAAAAAAAAAAAAAAAACCGAAATTTGAATACAAATCCGGATTTACAATTAAATGTCGGATTTCAAATTTCGGAATCGAAAAATCCGGATTTGTTGCCATCAGCTAGTGCCCACGCTCTATTCGAAATCCATTCGAAATTACGGTCCAAACCGCAACCAGTAAATTATATTACAGACACGCTGTATAGTAAATACCTGCTGTACAGAAGGGTTACATTATTTTCTTTTGTACGGGGAATAACATGGGCCGCCTTGTGTGTACAAGGCGCGCATAGGCACGGGCGGCGGCAGATGTCCAATACTATAAAAAGTGTGCGCGCAACCCTTTTTTTTTCCTCCCTTGTCGTTTATTGGCACACGTCGCGCGTATAATAATATTTTTAAAAAATAAATAATAAAAAAAAAAAAAAAAAAAAAAGAAAAAACGTGTCTCCCTATCGCGGCGTTGTCACGGGACGACGCCGAAAGTAACTCGTCTGTCGCGCGTGTCGGACGAATAATATACGGACAAGAACACGAGGCGGTGGGTGCACTGTGCCGGTGGTGTCGCCGACGTTTACATTCCACCCGGGTAGCATTGGCTTGAATTGAATTCGTGTGTTTATTATTAATATACCCGTTAGGTGCCGTTTTTTAAATTTTCGTATTGAACCAACTGTCGTCTAAACTGTAGAAATTAAACGAAAGAAAAAAAAAAAATTTCGTTTTTTCGGCAGCCACGACCATATATCTCGCCACACGACAAATCCTCTTCGGGTACTTTTTTTTTTTTTTTTTTTTGTCACGCAATTTCGCTTCCTCCGCGCGTGCCCTGCCCCTTTCCACGTTATATTTTTTTCGGTTTGTACCTCATTCGCGATATCCGGCCGTTTAAACAAATCTCCCAGCGCCTGATTAAACGTCTTTTTCTCTATGCTTGTAAAATATCTCGATCAGAACATACGACCCGTACATATCTACCGCAACACCTTCCTCTCAATTATACGTACATATTATATTACTTTATTGGGCGTTGTAATGAGTCAAAACCGGTCGAAAATTGTTTTTAAGTATTTTTTTTTGTGAAGGGGGGGGGAGGAGAATACTGTGGCAAAATTTGGTTTTTATTCATTTTATTATAGGCGCAGTTCGAATGTTATAGATAATTTAATTCGTGTTTCGGCCTAACATTTATTGTTGCCCGATTTCTGAATCCGTATAATAAATTTGAAATAATATCAATTTAGTTTCGTATACATTATACGTCGTATCGTGTAGTACCTCTTGAACTGTATAAATTCCATTTCGGTTATAATTTTTAATTTTTTTTTTTTTTTTTTTTTTAAGTTAGGTAATAACTGTATTAATAGTTTTTAATATAATATTTTACGAAATATCTTTGATATTATCAATTATATGGCACGCGTCATAAACGCTCGAATTACATATTATATTAATTCCTATCGATTGTAATTCAGTAACGACTATTGTAATCTGCTAATCGTAATAAAAAAAAAAAAAGTTATTAATCGAAAAAATATTTACATATCTACATTTTTAGATAATTAACTGTTTTTAATTCACTGCGTTTTCAACGACAAGCAGAATAACTTTATTATAACGAGAATAAAAAAATATTATGTAAATACAATATACGATTGTTTTATAGTTTGACTATAAAACCATAATTAGTTAACAATAATACAAATTTAATACAATTATAGAAAAATTTAACGTCGGTCCAAGTACGGCTGAATCCTAGTGCATTAATTTGGAGAGGGGTGATTAAAATCAAATAAAATTAAAAATATTATAGTTTTTTTTTTTTTTTTTTGATAATCCTTATATATCTAGAACGTAAAAAAAATGATTGAAATTAACCTAACCCGATACGAACAAACACTGTATTCGATTAAATCAATTTACGTCTAATTGAATCAAATATAGTAATAGTTATATTTCAGTATATACATGCAATGTCACACTTCCACATCAACATAATAATACGTTAACTATGTGCATTTTAGAAATTAAATGTAAAATACATTTTAATTTTATTAGTTATACAAGTATGTTTGTTAGTTATAGGTAAATCAATAGGTACTCAATAATAATTTAAAAAAAAAAAACTTTTTTTTATGGAATTCGATCCTCAAAGGGAAAATATATTCTTAGTAGATCTCTGCTAAAAAAAAGTTTGGCCATCCCTGAAATATACTATACATTGTATCACGGCGAATTAACGAAAACAAAAAAATAATAGTAAAGAGTAATAGCGTTTGACTTCATGGTTATTTTTGTGTGTAATACGGAATTATAAAATGTGTAGTGACCAAATGGCTGAGATTATGTCAGTTTTATTTAAATGTGTGAATTGTTTGGCAAACTTAGAATAAGTATATAAATGAAATTTGATCAAAAAATAAAGTATTTTAAAATTTTTTATAATAACTATTATTATATATTATAACTTGTTAAAATTATTTTACTGATTTAGAATAAAGAATTAAACTCAAAGGAACACTATTTAAACACATTTGTTGAAAGAATAATGTATAAATAAAGTACACAAACTAATTGATAATGTGTGATATAATTTTTTTTTTTTTTTTATATATTTACGTCTTACTTTACTCGTGATTTCTCCTCGAAAAAGTTTAAACTCGGTAAAATTTGTTTTAAAAAAAAATTATAATCAACTAAAAATAACTGTATTTAACAGGATATGGGGGGGGGGACAAATTGTATCTTATGACCGCGAATTTATGGTCTTCACTGAAAAGTGCGTAATACGAATTATTACGAAAAATAGGGGCCCTGTTTGATTTGATCGTATTTTACCGAAAAATCGATCTCTTATAATTATATTATACTATCAGTAACAACAACAACAACAACAAAAAATACGTTAAAACCTCAAATTATCGCAATTTTACACACGGCCGTGATGTCCGGACGCCGAATATTCGTTATTATTGAAATATTGCAATAGTAAAACGTATCGTTAATTTCAATTAAAATTCGATCGGGGGCCTCGTGTAAATACAAAATTAACATTTCCCGGAGCTCGCCCCGGTTGTTCTAATATGTACGGCGCACGGTCGTCGACGGTCAAAATACCAAAATATTATCTCGAAAATCGATTGGGCCATTATATATTTCGTATGACGGTATTTTACGTGACGAACAATTATCAAGTACGTTGCATTAATTACACACGAATACACCACAATACATTATTAACTAATCATTATTATTCTCCATATAATTAAGCGGTGTTATTATTTTAATTTCAATTAGCTATGTCGATCTTTACGGACGATTATACCCCATGCCGTCGTTATCGCCGTACAGTCAAAACTTAAATTAACCGGTCACATAATATTCCCGCAGGACCACCCTGTATTCTTCACGTCCGCCGATTGTGTACTCCGAGTAAAAAAAAAAAAAAATTGTTTTTTTTTTTGTTGACCCGTGTGTGCCGCCGCGCCGGCACAAGGATATGTCGATGTTTGCATACAAATACGTTTCTTGTAAATAATAAATAATAATTTTTTTTTTTTTTGATTTTATATATAATATTATACGTTGGGTTAGGCGTTAATTTAATTATAATTTCGGTATGTACCGCCTGCGTTGCACGACTCGAAATATAAATCTCACCCTAAACCGACGGTTTTTTTTTTTTTTTTTTTTTTCCTCGGCCCGGTGCTACGCGCTCAATATTAAAATAATATCGGATATTTAAAAAAGAAAAAAAAAAAAAACCCGGCGTGTATATTCACGCAATACTCACGCTTTTGTATGGTAATATTCGTTATAATATCGTTATTATTGTTTCCACCACCACCGGGGGCGCCCCTTGACATTATACGTAATATAATATTATAATGTACTAGCCAACTACTACCGCGCCGGCCACGTATGTGGTGATTTATCAATTTAATCGCTACGCGTGATCTACTATTGTTGTTTATTACTGTTTGTCGTACGAATGCCCATATCGTATACATTATTCATATTAAAGAACAACGCAATACTTGAACCATATAATTGTAGTAAATTCACTTTGGCGTTATTCCGCCGACCGTTCCTGTACGTAATAATCCGTCAACGTCTCTTGAATAAACCGTCCGTGTAAAAGTACCCCGTACGCCAACACTCCTCCTGAAGTGTAAACGTCGAAATCGATAATTCGATTGTTGTATTGCTAATGGCAGAAGAAGATGTTAAAATCGTCATAGGTCGGTTGGGTTGGCACTAACTATTGAACAGACCGAGAGCATTAACAATGATGTGTTACCGAATAGCGGAGCTAACGGTAATACGAGAAACCCGCGGCCTTTAACAGAGTGTCCTGCATTAGTTACTCGATTTCAATGTTAACTATAACGACAATCGCATAAAAGTGGAAATACACCTGACCAGACTCGAAAAAAGGCATTGGCCCTTTACTATGTGGTTTGGGGAAATTACCGAGTTCTAAAAGAATAACGAAAAGTTTAAAAGTCCAAATATATATGACATCGGTATGATCAGCGGGGTGATGTACAGTTCAGTCATACGGTCTCTCGGAAAAGAACAGTCTAACGAACTAATAGAAAAAGAGAAAAGAGATTAGAGATTTTCGAAAGAAAATGCCAACAAAATGAAATCTTTCGACCGTGATCGAACCGGCGAGTGGAGGAAAAGACACAATCGACAACTCCGGGATCGTTTTTTTATTGAACGAAACCCTAACACTACGGAAAAAATCTCCGTCAGAAGATTGTAATGGACAGAGCACGGCGAAAACGTGAATCAATAATAAGGACTGTTATCGAAAATGACCTCTGGGAAGACCTCGCTCGAGATGGGAGGACTGTATATTATCAAAGATATACGTGTGATGGAGGACCACAGCGGAGAATATAAATATATGCTTGGAGGACTGATCTTAAAGCCCCCCCTCCCCTCCCAAAAAAAAAAAAAAACAAATTATTAATTTGTAAACCGTCACAAAATAAATATTACAGTTTTTCCTATTTTGAACGAGTATCGTCGAGATTTGAACTTAACAAATAGACCTAACTTTTCTTTATTTTTACCACTGAAAACAACTAACGAGGAACCTTGATGGCGAACCGTCGAATATTTATAATAAGAAAAAAAATGATAGCGTGTAAATAACACCGACAATTTAATTGAATAACAACAATAATAAAAAAAAAAAGCCCCAAATCGAAAATAACATCAACTACTAGTTTACTGTATTGCGTAAATATTCCCGTATTTCCACGGTTTTTCTCCGTTATTGAGCGGAAACTACAATGAAAATCAACAAAATTGCCGCCCATCAATATTAACCGTGCAGATCCAACGTGACGAAAAAAAAGCTCTCTTGTCGTTGTATTTTTTTTTTTCGGAACGAGATTTCTCGTAGGAAATTTGTTGTTCGTTGACCGGGGGGGCAGGGGGGGGGGGGGTAAATGCACACGCAGACGTCGTATTCAAACCATTACAACGAATCCTCGCTATACGTTCAGAATCTAAAACTAGCGCTTATACGATGTATTTTATATCAATACCACATATTGTTATCGGCATAACAATCGGTCAATTTATTATTTCGGTAATGTATACATGCAAAACGTTTGCGCGTCGCCCGTACAGCGTCTGGCTGCCGGACGATGAATATTCATACGGTTCCCCCGGGCCCGGGCGGTGGCGCGCGCGTGACCGCCGTCGGAAGGCGCGCGCGTACGCTGCACACACGCTGCCCGATCAGATAGATTGTAATGGGTGTATATAGAAAGGATCGGTGGTGACGGTATTTTGACTACGGGTTTAATAATTAAACGGGTACGCAAAACTATTCGGTTATTGGCATAGAATATTATTAGAATACGGGTCACCGCCGCCTCATTACATGCTCGACATGCGCCATGACCGGACGTATTCTTAAAACGCATATACACCTAGGAGGTGGCTGGTGCCCGCTTAATATTTTCACAAACGAATAGTTTCGATTTACCCCCCCTCCCCCCCCCCGTTAATTCGAATTTCCCATAGATTTTCAAATAACTATTGCGTTTCGTAACCAGTGGTTTCGTCGACGTGATTTCGGGTAGCCCCCTCTCGCGCCCGCCGCGATAATTTGGCACGGTACTTAACCGTTCGTATTTTCTCTCGCTATAATAGTAATCACAAGTTATGATATTTTAAGCTTATGGCCGAATTATTTGCGTTTGAACGTCTTCGGCCTTTGTATTATTATTATTATTTTATTTTTTTTTTTTTAAAAAACGATAATATGTCGTTTAAAAATTAAAATACCGAACAAAAAAACAAACCGACAACGTACGAACACAGATAGTAATTAATGGTATTATCTTTAAGTTTGATAATAGTATAATAATTCACACTCATATATTAAAACTAACAGCATAAAATTGATATTGCTGAACGCAGGGTTCAGATATCTATTACGATATCTGCGATAAAAACATTTAAAAAAAAAACTATGGAGGGATCAGACCCACATATCCCCCCTCCCATATATACGCCCATGTTACTAATAACATAATTATAATACAATAAAATATACTTCTTAATCATACGTGGAACAATAATATTGTTTTTTTTTTTTTTTAATAAAACGACAAATGGACCTACAAATAGGTCCATTATAGGTTCTAAACAACAGAATAAATAGAAATAATCTACAAAAAAAACCAAGTAACACAAGATAAAGTCGTTGTTATAGTTTAATTTTTGATTTGAATGTTGTTTCGACTCTAAAGTTAAATATTTGATTCTGAGCGTAGACGAAAAATATGTAGTATTGGTTTCACTACGACGTGTGCTCGTAGTGACGTCTGTAAACGTTTTTTTTCTGCCAGAAATAATGATGCTCCGGTCATCGACTTGAAAAGATGGTTTCTGGTGGCAAATGTTGTCCGCACATTGCTGGTCGATTTGATTTTTCCTAGCCGTTTCGAACGACGGGGGAGGGGAAAAAAAAGGGAATATTTACAATTATGTAATACAATAACGGTTCGTTTTATTTTCTATTACGAGTACACTTGAAATTGTCACCGAATGAATTTACTCGAAATTGTCAACACGTTCTTGCGGTTTTCGAGTTATAGCTATTATTCGGAATTAGTTGTTTTTTTTCGCGTTCAACGCGAACGATTGTAATTTATTTCGTACAGTGGCGGTTAATTAAATAGAGTTTGAAATTTAATTCGATCCGGACACGTGCTCCCGGGGGCCTAACCCTGGGCTCAGAATCGTTTTTTCGTTTACAACGGCCGCCTATACCCCGGTCGCGCACAACGAAATCCCCAATAACGGTTTTACAAGAAAAACATTTTCCACCGTCGGTGTTAAATTAATACGACGTAGACATATCGGGGGGGGGGGGACTTATCTACTTTGAGCTACGGCGCCGTACAATAATATTGACGGACGTCTTTCGCGCCCTCCCGGCCAATTCGCTACGATAATATTATTATTACGACCCCGGCGCGGTCCGCTCGTCGGCCGGCGTTGTTAGCCCCGCGGAACCGACGAATTACGACGCGTGCACGTTCCGATCGCGGCCAATACACCTACCGGATGATAACAAAATAGCATAACAATGGTAATAATGTTAATTTTTTGTTTGGCGATTTTAATCGGGCGGGCGTACGATGAGCGAACGTCCCGATTAATTCCGCGATAAAATACAATATGGTAATAGTGTAGCGCGTCGGCGACCGTCCGCGTGAAAGCGAGGCGGTGGGCCACCTTTCGTTATCTCTCGAAAGTATTGCAACTAATACTGTAGTGAATTGAACGTATACAATTATTATTTATTTTTACCGTTTTATAAGCAACGAGCGCCACTCTAACGTGTTACATAACCGTTATTTGCCTTATTTCCGAGGGCGAAACCCGGACGGTTCAAATTATCGTTGATAATCGCCGATTATTGCGTACACCCGATACCGCCGGAGCATACGGTTTCCCAACGACTTCCGATTATGTCACCAAAGATTTGCTAAAAGACTACCGAAGATTACCCGCCGATTATCAAATATATATATATATATATATATATATTTGTACGCCGATTTCGGTTAGCGATTTACCTATCCTCTGGTGAAATATCGCCCATCCACTGTTTGATTTTCAAACAGCGACCTATATTAAAAATTCCACAAATATATGAAGTTTCGGTTGAAACAACTGTTGGTGTTGAAATGTCTAACGCGTTGACGAGATACTTTTCACATTTAAGTATGTCGTTTTATGGGCAGGGCAAGAGTAATGCATTATTATTATTTTTATCAACTATAATCTCGTATATTTACGGAATGCGCGATAAAGGTCGCTAAATGTTTGCAAATCAATTCGGCGGGCGGTTGATGTCCGTTAAACACGACGCTATCAAAACGTATCGCTTAAATGTTCGAGGTACAGAAAAATCCTAAAAAAAAAAAACAATGTAATACTTTCCAAGTTAATGAGTGCGTTACGTTTAGATGATCACCGTGTATGTTGTATGGAAATGGTAGACACAGGTACACCTATATACATATAGTCGACGAGTGCATGTTTGTGCAAACCACAAACACGGTTATAATAACAACAATTATAAATAACCATATATGTATGTATATTAATATACACATATATAAAGTACGAAACTACAAGGCTACTCCTTTATGTATTGTAAAGCGTAAAAATATTACTTTATCACTTGTAAAACATAGTATCTTTTGGACGTCCAGAAGTCGTGACCAAACCAGTTATTTAAATTACTCGTATTATTATAGGCATCGGGTGTGCCTGTGCCCGGGTATCGGACAAACAATGATACCACCACAATAACGTAGTAATTATAATTATGCATATTATATTAATGTTGTGTTGTATTTGCATACGGGCTGTTTTACATCGGTAATATCGTGGTTTTTTTTTTTTTTTTTTTTCTTATATTATTATTATTACACTCGTTATACAGTATCCGGTCGCATATTTTGCATATTATATAGGTGGTCTCCGGGCCGTCAATTAGCCAGAGATTTCCCATTTCCGCCACCGCGGGTTTAGATATGGAAGAAGGGAAACGGAAAAAACTTGACCCGTCCGTTGAGGAATTCGGTAGACCACAGGTGTGAATCTAAAAACTAGTCGATGGATAACGACGTGAAAAAAAAAAAACGCCATCGGAAATATATATTATACATCGCAGTGCGTCCGAGAGTACCCCCACAACTCTAAAATACGCTCCCCGGTCACCCGTCAAATAATAATTCCCTATACGTATATATTTATGCATACCGATTATTTAATTTATGCACGCCGGGACTTTATGGCAGTAATAAAAACAAATTTAAAAAAAAAAAAAAAAAAACTATGACAGGGCGTCGTATGTACATATGTGTATACGAGTCTCTCACGGTCTAATAGCAAAAAATATCGTGCAGTGAATTACCGCGCGAGTGATTTTTTTTATTATTATAATTATTTTACAACCGTTTAGTTGAATAAATAGGAAACAAGTTCCCTCTTGTCGTCTTTGAAACGTTATAATTACCATGATTTTATTGTAGGAACATATTTCTATGCGATTTAATGCGAGTTGTTTGAACTTTGGACGTTACATCGATTCTCTGATACACGAAAAGTAAGTACCTGTAATAATTAACTATTCGTACTAAAAAAAATCAAAAAAAAATCATGTAGCGTCAGTAGCGTAATTAAAACATGTTTCTGGGATAGGGGAAGACGAATATTTTTTTATACATATTTCTCTATTACCTCCCCAAAAAAATTCTGAAGCTTTAAAGTGCAAAAAGTTCGCATAAATCATATAAAAACTAAAAAAACAAAAAAAAATCGAAAATTTCAAATGCCTATATAAATGTTAGTTAAAGAATGTAACGTCTATATTGTTCTAAAAATACAACTGTATCAATACACCGTTAAATCGTTATTTTAAAACCTCGTGTTTTGGCGATATAAATAATAATAATAAAAAAAAAAAAAGGAAAAAAGTTTAAATAAAATTAAGTTTTTTTAAATTATATTCGTGTGTATCTATACGATAATGATCGCAAAATGTAAATGTACACAATTGCATTCGACAGTATCGAAATGTTTTTTGGCTTTCTCCCGAACAATTTTTTAATAAAAAACGCAGTTATAGGTAAGGTACCGGGTTTTGGCACGTCCGCGTTTTATAGCTGTGCATATCCAAATGCCAATAGTACGGTGCAATAAAATAATAATTGGAGTACGATAACCTAATAACCCCTGTAAACACCGTAGACGTATTTACGGTTTGGATATTAATGCGGATTGCACGGCAAATTAATTTTCACGGTGGTAAAGTAGACGATTTTCAAGTTCGCCCGTCGTGAAAATTAATCGACCAAAACTACAAAAAAACGATTAATTATTAAATCTCTTTATCATTCTAATAACCGGCGTAAGTTATAACTGTTATAAGTATATTATAATATCACGATACAGGCGGAGCACCTAAGGCCGTGCGTCCTGTCGAATTATTTATACGCATACGTATATAATAATAATAAAAATAAAATTATAACGCATGTCGTTTATATTATAGTGTTGCAACGTTGCAGTTGTACAGAAACAAAAAAAAAAAAAAAAAAAAATTAATAAATAAATAAGAACAATACAATATATTTTATTATTGTTTTAATACAGTCGTTCGATTTCGGCACACGTTAAATGATTGTCTATACCGTTTAAAATAATAATAATAATAATAATACAATATTATGCATTCGCAGTCCGAAGCATAAAATGTAGGTAAGACAACGGTGAAAAATAATAATAAATTCTAGATGAAAAAAAAAAAAATAAATAAATAAAAGAAAGGAAATTATATTGCCTACGGCCGGGCACGCTGTACTACACGGTAGAGGCTAACAACGTTATTATATGTATACTTAAAATAATATTGTAAAAAATAATAAAAAAAAAAAAATAGCCAGACACCGAAAACGTTTATATTATATTTTTTATATATATACTTGCACAGAAATATTATGCATACGGGATAAATGTCGTCGTTTATTACGCATACAAACACGTACTACGGTCCCGGGTACCGTTGTTTTCTTTGGCAGGAAATGGCGCTCCTATCGGCTTTATTTAGTATAGACTGCAGACGTGCGCGCAATTCATCCGATACGAAAAAAAAAAAAAAATAAAAAAAAATAAATAATATTTTTATTATAATGCCCAACTCCTACTATACACGGCATAGTTGTCAATTTAAATACGATTTTAAATAAAATACCCGGACGTTTCCGACAAGGAGTGAGGGGGCCGTCGTACCGGCGACAAATGTCCGTGCTCTACGAGATCGGTTTTTTTTTCGTACGCGGCCCTCGGAATAAGATCTTTTAGAATTTTAGCGATTCTGAGCGGCGCGATGGTTGTCACTCGTGGTATTAAAATGGTGTCGTTATTTTCCGTAAACATTTTTTTCCTATCAAAACACTTCGGAACCCTTCGAAATTTCATTTTGAACGTTTTATAAATTTAAAATGTAAATAATATTGAACAAAAACAAATAATATTAATAAGACGATTTCCAGTAAACTCCACGACGATTTCGAATATGTTTTCAGGCGTTTCCAACCCCCCGCCCCCCGATAAATAGGTACAATTGGCAAAAGATTGATAGTTTTAGACAGAAAAAAAAAAATAGTAATAATAAACATACAATGTTCTTATAGCGTTTGGAAAATTATAATAATCTAATATATACTCGTACTCACGAGTGACGGCGATAAAGTTACACGGCATGATTCAGTTACACACGCGTGTACGAGACGTGGCCGTTCAATAACGAGACTTTCGAAATAAAAACTTTTTATTAACAATTTATAATAATTGAACATTTTAGATTCTGATCGGATCGGAGGGCTCTTGTGGTTCTACAATGACGTTTATTTGTTTAAACACTTTTTCTACCAGAATTCTTCATCCGATCTATACACACCTAAACGGTTTCCGATAATAAATTTTATCTAGTTGGTACTTAAAAAATATCGTTTATCGATATGCCTAAACGCAGTTTTTTAACGCGACAGAAAATACTACCAAAAAAAATGATAAATAAACGGCAAAAACACGATTTCGTCCATCTCTAGTTTTATTATTTCTTTTTTACTTTTAACGATTTCTGGGTTACCGTGACAACAATGAAAAAACACGACTAATACTCCGTCGCTCAGAATCGTTTTTCGTTTCCAATTTATCGTTGCACACAGATATAAATTAAATTTCTATCTATATACTACCTTTCTGACTTCTCACTTACACCAGTTACCCCACCCATGGTGCGAAGTATGTACGCCTCTTTTTATTTTTTATTTTTATCTCGTCACCTCCTGGTTTATTTGTTAAATATCCATAAAAACTCAAAATAAACCGTACTTGGCGCCTGCAAAATTCTCATACGGAAAAACGACTCGCAGGCTTAACACCGCTATTTTGTACTTATCGTGTCAAAAATCTTATATTGGTGCGACGTGGATTTTGTATGTGCATTTTTCATGGAATTCCACGGATCCATTAATTCTATAAGAAAAATACGACTATGTTGTTAGTAAAAAAAAAAAAAAAAAAAACATAGCGTATAATAATTAATTTATCAGTTGATTTTTTTTATAGAAGTTCGCGTTTATTTTAAATAAGTTTTGAAATATTGCGATATTTGTTTCCGGTACATCCTATAATAGGCATAGTGTGTTTCGAATTAAAATTAATATATAACTGCAGCTCATGATGGTAGTGGGCCATTGTTATCGACGAGAATTCGGGAATGTAGGGTATTGCGACGAATTTCATTTTTCAGTCGTGTTATGAAATTCCGCGGTATTCGATTTCCGTGGAATTCATATTCGACATTTTCCTTTTTTTACCATTAATAAAAACTTGTGATGAATTTGTGGGCCAAAACAATTGTATTCGTATAAATCGAACAATACGATCGGTAGTACGCGATATTCTATGGTTTTTACGATTTCCGTCATAATGTGAACTTGAAACGCGTATAAACAAAAAAAAAAAAAAATTATTTTATACGGCCGAAGGTTTAAACAACCCACGACGAACCTCGGTGTCGAATTTTCGAGCATTTTTTTTGGAAAATGTAATCCGCATTAAACCAACGATGTATAATTAAATAATAATAATAATCTCTCTACGCCGTCGCCGCGCCGCGTATTATATAATCGTATATTTACAACATTTACTATTATTATTTTTTAATTTTTTTTTTTTTATTGTGTTTCGAACAAAATATGAAGTCGAAGAATATTGCCAGTATATATATATATATATGTGTGTGTGTGTGTACTCATCATCTACCCACGGGGCACTTATTTTTTTTATTTGAACCTCTGCGGCGGCGGTTCGTTTGCCCTTCATGTAAGAGAAACAATTAAAAAATTATGTAAAAAAAAAAAAAAAAAAACCCTCGTATATATATATATATATTTAAGCAACCGACCTTTAACATTGTAAAACATATAAGTTAACACGTTTTTATATAGATACGCGGCGACCGTCTCGCGGTTGTTTCGCGTGCACTTTGAATACGACGACGCCGACACGGGTCTCATTATTATTATATTTTATATACCTACCTACCTCCTTTACCGTGATTAATATTGGTTTTTTTTTTTTATGTTGTCCCGGTGCAAATTAAATCGTGTGCGGCGGCCGTACAGAGGTAATAATTTGTGAGACTGTAATATAATAATAATAATAATAATAATAATAATATAATACGAGGGAACCCTCTCCCAAAAACCCGCATATTTATGCACGATACCGATGACTACGATAGCCGAAGAGTATATCTGCTCTTACTTACGGCGCCGAGGACAGCGTATTATTATAATATTGTAAAAGATATAAATGATAAGTCAATGTACGCACGTTTACGGTGCATACGCATTATTATACGTTTGATAATCCGCGCTCTTAGAAAAAAAAAAAAAAATAAATAAATAAATATTCCCAGTGTAATAATAATAATATTGTTATTATAACCTATTAGGTATATATGTTAATCGGGATCGTTTTAAATAATATACGGATAGATGTGTACGTACAAATCGAACGTAATATAGAGTCCGGAGAAAACGCATCACGACTTTCGTTACGATAATAAATAATATTATTTATTACAAATAACTTGATGGCTGATAAAAAAAAAAAAAAAACCAATTCTCGCCGATCTCTCTCACTCTCTCACTCTCTCTCTCTCTCTCTATGTATTTATATATATATATATATATATAACAGTACCTATATTTAGTAACAATCGTAAACCGGAACGTTTTCGGCCAAAATTATATAAAGTATTAACGTATATTTAATTAAATTCCCGCGTTATCGTACATAATGATATGCAAAAATATAAAAACGCAGTAAAATATGAATACAACAATTCGTAATTATTTTCGTTGTATAATTTATAATACGGTATCTTTACGCGCATTCGTAATACATCTTTGATAAACCTATTTATTATTAAATATTAAAACGGTACACGAATATTTCGAATATTCCTTTAAAATAATAACAAATACGCATTTATGAATATGACAATATTTTTTTTGTTTTTTTAAATTTTTATTTCGGCATTGTTTAAATTAATAAATCAATTAATTATTGCATTAAACAATTAATAAAATAACATTAATATACAAATGATTATGCAATATTGTTCATACTATAACGATATACATACCTATATAATGGTTATTCTTTTTTTTTAATACCATAAGCATTATTATTAAACTTACTAATCCATAAAATATATTACTATATATTGCGTATTTAGTTTTGGTCAATGTTTTTCAACAAATGGACAAAATTATCCGAAAATAAACGATATACACAATTTGTAATAAGTAGTTTTCTTTTTAAGTATGTCCCTCCGAAATTCTGATCTAAAACATTATATGTATTATTATTATTATTAAGTGCTTTAAAACGGTCTAAAAGGAAAACCGTGTTAAACGATGTTTATGAGAAAATATTAATGTTTTATATTGTATATATATATATATTTTTTTTTTTTTTTTTACCAACTTTATCTTGAAAAAACTACCCAGCTATATAATCCGCATAAATAAATAGACACTAAACTGAATGGGAAATAGAATAACATCAGACAATTGATCATTTATTTTGTTATTCGAAAAAACTATATTTAAAAAAAAAAAAAAAATGTTTTAAAAGTACAAAAGCACAAAATATTTATTAAATAACGTCAATGATTCGAACAAATTATTTTATTAGTTTTTTATAAACATAGATATGTTTATAATTAGTGTTGCTTCGTTGCTCCAACTTCGTGTTAAAAAGATATGATAAGATCCTGTCTAATGTCTGTGCCATCTTTCTAAAAATGTTGGTCACCTCTCTCTCTCTCTCTCTCTGATATATATATATATATAGGTTAGGTTAGGTATAGGTATATATATATATATATAGATGATATAGTAAAACCGTATAACATAGTTCTATAAAAGAATTGACTGATATATATATATATATACGAGGTGTGATCAAAAAATACCGGGACTAAAATTATATCTGCGCTAAAAATAAACGTATCGGAAATATACACATATCAAATAAAAGTAGAGATACACTGAATTATGTTATTCCAGCCACGAGTTATTATTATCTTTTTGTAATGAACAATAGTTCGTTGAAGTCATATACTTTTGTTGTGTCTGCCGTTTTGTCATGTCGAATAAACTCGAGCAACGTGTTTGCATTAAATTTTGATAGGTTAGGTTAGGTTAAATCTCAGTAAATCAGCTACTGAAACATTTGAAATGATTAAAAAAGCATTTGAAAATGAAACAATGAGCAAATCTGAATCAGATCATTCATTTGAATGTGCACAAAGGTTTATTGGGGGTCGTGAAGTCATTAACGATGATGCCCCCCCCCCCGCTGGTCGAACTGTGGAAATGGTGGCAAAAGTTCGGAAAATTATTCGATCAGATCGACGAATGACGATAAGAGTGAAACGTTTCTTATGGATCACGCCGAACAGAAACAAAAATAATGCAGTGGATCAACTCAAACGACTTCAAAGTTGAAGACTTTCAACATTGCATCAAAAAGTTGCAGGAGTGATGGGATGCGTGCATAACATCAGGCGGTGAATATATTAAAGGATACTAATATTTAAACAATTATTTGTTTATTTAAATATTTCAATAAAACAAATTCTCCGGTATTTTTTGATCGTATACAAGCGGACGACGGTTTAGTAGTCAAAGTATGGCATCAAGAAGTTTTATTTATAATACGTACCACGGATTTCGTCGGACGTTTTCGGTTATACGAATATAAAATGTATTATTTTCGAATAAAATACGAAATATAAAACGGTAGAATATGATAAGTTATTGGCAGTCGAACGGTTTGCGTACCGACGGCGACGTCGGCAATGTCTTTGGTATAACCAACACCGCGGCGGTGCTCACCCGCCACGCGTATAGGTACGATAAACTCGTGTCGTCTGTCCCGTCGTCGTTTTCGCGGTGTCGTTTAACGCCTTTTTAAATCACCCGCCGACGACCATCTGTCCCCGTACCGTTGATGAAAATATTATTACATAATAATGTGTGCCTCTTTATGGTAAAAAAAAAAATAATAATAATAATAATAAAACACATTATTCGCATTCGGGCGCGCGACAAAACTCCTACGTCTCTCTTTTCTTATATGTCGGGGTATTTTTTTTTTTTTTTTTTTTGTCACTACTACTAAACATCTGCTGTCGCGGGGGACTGTCAACTCATTGGCGCACAACAATAATCCTTTTGCTCCGGATGAACAAATCGCGCGTTTTTTTTTGCTTTTGCTTTTTTTACAGGTAGAATTAGATGATATATAATGTAATATATTCGCACGAAAAATACGGTTGACAAATTGACAATGCGACAAACAAAAAAAAAAATACCGTGCCGAACCCGATCCGGGCCGACGACGACGACGAAAAAAATTATAACCGTCCGAGAACCATAAACGCCGACGTTAGCTCGGCGGCGAAGTACACCCGATCCGGTCGAAACGTTTCATCCGATTAGTTTACGGGTTAGGTTATTGGCGTCGATTGATTATATGAGTTACGGCAATTCGATTAGAGCCGGGCCACTATAATTTTATATTTTTTTTAAATTACGTACAATTTCGATTCCGTTTACCGGTAAAAGTTAGTCGGTGTATAGTTAGCTGTCTATTTCGCTAAAAACCGCACACGCCCGAGCATAATTTATTCTCGGGATTATTCTTTATCGTAAAGTTTTCAACGTAAACTAATCCGCAACAATCCAAATCTAATCGAACACCTCCCGGTCAGGTTCGAATCGCGATGAACCTCACGCCGCGTATCGGATACAATATTTGTAACGGTCAAATATCGTCGTGCTATTGCACAATCGATATTATAGTTACCAAAACCGAAATAAACACGTAATAATAATATTACCCTTCACGATTAGGCAAATTGCACAATTTTTTCCCTACACCGGGAAGCTTCCCGTGTAAGTTAAGTATACCAAACGGATTTTGAAATAATAAACATCGTAATTATTACGACTTTGGACACGACAAGTAAAAAATTCATCGAATCCATCGCAGGTATTTCCGCGGTATGGTTTATTTTTCATAGATGTTTTACAGATAGAACAGGAAAATCCATAGTTTTGACATAAAAAAAAAAAAACCTGCACTGATAACTACAGTATATAGGTACCTACCATCCCGCAGAGTGCGACAACTGTTTGTGGTATACGCTGCATGTAAAACTTCTTTCTTTCTTTTTTTTTTATTACACGTAATACACAATCTGTATCAGACTAGACACAATAAGAATATTTGACGAGAGTAAAATTGTTTGACGTGGAAAATTTGATGAAAGAAGTCACCCATCGATAGCACTTTCTGTGGTTCTTTTTTTTTTAATTTATACTTATTTTAAGTAGATCACGACAACACTTACGCTTCAGGCGTCTCGGTGGATTTCCAGGTACGATGGGAGTCCTAACCTAACCAAGTTTTTTATGAGATCGTTATGGTGGTTGTTAAGTTTGGAATGGAATATTTTATAAAAAGTTTTTTCTTCGTCGTTAATTGTTTTGAGTTTGGTGTCAGTATGAAGGGTGTGATTAGACACGTAGGGTGGGGCGTTCAATATTTTTCGGAGAGCGATGTTTTGATATGTTTGTATGTTTAGTATGTTAGTCTTTTTAGCGTTGCCCCAAAGTTGGAGTCCGTATGTCCATATGGGTTTGAGAAGTGTTTTGTAGATCAGGAGTTTGGTTTTAATGGAGGTGGAGTTATTGTTGCTTAATAAGGGTTTCAAGATACGAAGACGATGATTCAGCGCTAATCTTTTGATTCTAATGTGATGAGCCCAGGTTAGTCTTTGGTCGTGTGTGAGCCCGAGATATTTGATTTTTGGAGAGAAGGGGATAGGAATACCGTAAAGAAAAACTCTAGGACAGGGAGCGTGTTTGAGGGTAAAGGTCGTATGGACAGATTTGCTTTGATTTACTTTGAATCGCCATTTAGTAAACCATTTTTCCAAGATGTTAAGATGAATTTGGAGATTATTTAACGCTATGAATGGGTCATTGTCAATAGATATTAATGCTTTGTCGTCAGCGTAGTCTGCTACTGATGTGTTGGGGTTGGTAGTAGGTTGGTCAGAAGCGAAAATATTGTACAGAATGGGAGACAAAATGCCCCCTTGGGGAACACCAGCATTTATAGCTGCTACGCCAGATAGAGCAGAACCGTAGCGTATGTAAAACTCTAGTCTTGAAATTCGAACGTGTTTTTTTGATCAATTTTTTTTTAAACGATATCTTCTATTTAGAATTTGCAATAATAAAAATATTATTACCAAACGGTCCTGCTTAAATAGCCGAACAATTATATATATATATATATGTAATCCATATTATTTTTATTGTCCGAACGACACGGTCCAGTGCAAATCCCGCACGCAGTCATTAAAAAAAAAAAAAAAAAAAAAAAAAAACAAGACTAATATACAGAGAAGATAATGATGATATGAATGGTTTTAATTTATTATTATTTTTTTTAAACAAGATTTATTACTATTGTACGCGCGCGTATGGTTATTTTTTTGTTCTGTAATAATATTATGATACTACCATAACCATTACCGTTACTATAATGGTAGCGGTAATTGTAAATTAAAATATAATATTTTAATGTTTAATGCGACATTATTATAACGAGTAAAGTTATAATAAATATTAATATAATAACCTACTCTAAAAAAAAAAAAAAAATATATTAACATTTTGTTACTCGAACCGAACGAAATTATTTTATTATTATTTTGTTTAGATATATATATATACAAATTCATATCTATTATATTATACTTGAATGTACAAATTGTGTATCACTTGCTTTAAAATAAAAATAAAAAAGATGTATATATATATATATATATAGTAGAATGTAGTTTAATTTATAAACAAAAAAAAAAATAATAATAATAGTACAAAATTATAATTCATTACGGAATTTTTGTCACATGAAAAAGAAAAAAAAGACAATTCGTTAAATCTTAAGTATAACTCTGCAACGGCTAATTATTTCGGTTTACTACAATCATTTTGGAAATAATACATTTTAACATAAACCTAATGAAATATTATTGTGTAATAATAAAACTTTCTAATAAAACTCACTATATCTACCAACATTGTCATTATAATAATTACACGTTAAATATTATTATTTTGAGAGAAAAAAAAACACAGTTCTTGGACAAGTAACTACTTGGGATATTTGAGTAAATATATCATTATATAGTTTCCTAAGGTATTCTTTTTATTATTTTTTTTTTTTTGTTAATAAAATTACATATTTAAAGCACATAAAAAAAAAAAAATTCGTATCGCAACTAGTATATTATTATCTATTTGAACAAAAATTTAAAAACCCGGATATCTCCGGATAAGTATCCTTGACGCTGTGGGTAGGCCACTAGCTGTTATAGATGGGAAGTTGATAACGTATTTAGTTTGTACGCTGAAAGCAACGATAAAAAAAAATTTAAAAAACCATCGTATGCTAAACTCGATAAACTGGTATTAGGTCGTGTTTTTCCCTTTTTAATCCACAAAAATAAAACCGATATATTAGTTGTTTTTTTCTTTTTTTAAATTAACGAGAAAAACTGTTGAGAATTTCTTCAATAAACGTTTCGAGTATGGGCAAAATCGGAGTATTTTTACTACTAACAGAAAAAGTATATACAGAGTCGGGGAAAGAAAAAAAACCCGTACAAGTATAAAACATTAATAGCTACTTCGTTTGCAATCTAAAATTGCATAATCACAGATACAAACATATTATACGAATAATATGTAAAAAAAAAAAAAAAGGTTTCGGTATAATTAAAATTATAATTATAGTTACAATTATTATACGATTTTCACAATCGTTTCGTTCGGACAGCGGAGAATAAAACGTAATATTATTATCATAATAGTATATAAGTAACACGAATACGGGGCAATATAATATATAAGTTTATAGCTCACGTTTATAATGATAGTATATATATATATATATATGTATAGCCCTTTTTATGTCGAAAAACCGTGGACTCGTTAACAACAATATAAAAATATTATTATATTATCGAGAGATTTGCTACGCTCTCGGACGCACGTGCATTTAAATCGTAAAAATCGTATATTTTCGTATAGTGCGCAAAATATAATAATAATAATAATAATAATAATAATATTATATAGTCTCGGTCGAAATAATAATATTCTTTATTGTAAGTGCAACACGCTTCACACGTTCGTACAGTACGTAATAACATAATAATATTAACGCAACGATTTATTATACTATACACATATATATATATATATATATATATATACGTGTAGGGAACATACATTTCAGTATTTTCCCTAAAACTGCGACGGCAGTTATATTATATACAGGGTGATGATTTTTTTTAATATATATATATATATACCGAACTGACGAAAATTTCGTCAGTAAATTTTGATTTTAAACGCGAATTTAAAAACGAGCGTTACGATATTATTATATCGTTGAAATGGTAAAATTTAAAATAATATATATACTTATTATATACCATTAAACGAGCGAAAACGTGTTTTTCTTTTTTTTTTTTGTACGAAAACAAGATCTATAAGACTTAAAACAATACCTATTTCATCAAATTAAAAACGACAATTGTTGTCTTTTAAAAGAGAGATTTTTTTATTTTTTTTTTTTCACGCTAAAAATTGTTTACGAAGATTAGAAATAATACATTTTTTATTTTAAAAGTGTAAAGACTGTCCAGAAAATAGTTCTCGAAAAATCTCTCTTTGAAAACACAAATAGTAAATATCGTTGTCCTATAATTGGGTAAAATAATTTGTGTTTTAAGTTTATTTTTGAAGAGCCTGAGTATACTATTGAAAGTACGAAAACACATTTTTGCTGTTTTATTGCCCGTTAAATATATAGAGACGGAAATTTTCGGTTTTAAACGGTTCAGTATGACGTTGCACCCCCGAAAGAATAGTAGTGACACGACTCAAAAAAAAAAAAAAAATTCGATTTTTGAACTATAAACAATCCAAACGTTGCAGCATTTCGTCCTGCATAGTTTAGCATTTATTTTGCATGTATTTTAATACGAAAGACGGTAAAATGTCGTTTCTGAGTTGTGATTATTATTCCGACCGGGACCCGTTTAGACATATTATTTAATGTTCGAACCGGACAAAACGTCACGTTCCGATAAGTAACGGTTTGGGCGCGCGCGGAAAAGTCGCTGGGTTTATAGTGGACGTAACGAAAAGTCGATTTCCCAACGTTATCGTACCGCGAATAGTGTCGCTATTTTTTCGGTGGCGAGAGAAACCGAAAAATCGAATAAACTCGCAAAATCAACTGAACCGACACAACCGGAGTGTTTACGAGCTACACGCACATTAACAAACAACGTCAATAACAATAATAATAAAAAAATAATAATAATAATAATAATAATCGAAAAGGAGGATCTGAAACGCGGACGGTCTGCGTGGGAGACCCCGCGAAACGAACGGGGGTTTTTTTTTTTTTTATTATTATTTTTTTTTTTTTTACAACGACCGCTAAACGCACACACACACACACACACGTATAAAGAAGAAGACCGCGCTCGGTCGGTCGTAAGTATATAATATACAACAATAATGGTACCTATACATTATGGCATTATATATGTCGGGTACTACAACTAGTACGTAAAATAATAATAATATAAATCCGATAGGATAACAATAAAAATGTAGATGAGATCCCGGCGCGATGGCGATAGCGATCGGCGCAGATAACGAGGTCACGATAGCCGCGGCGACTTTTTTTTTATTTTTAATTCTTTTCGTACGGCTTTTCGTCGCTCTCTCTCTCTCTCTCTCTCTCTCTCTCTCTCTCTCTCTCTCTCACTCACTCGGGTTTATATCTCTTTATTATTATATTACATATATAATTTTTTTTTTTTACCGATTCGTGTCGCCGTTTTTTTTTTTTTTATGTATTCCCCTTACAAAACAAAACGTTTTTTTTTTTTTTCTCTCTACCCGTCCGCGCGTGCATACGTTTACGCGAAACGCCGGCCGGCCGGTCGCGGCCGCTGCCGCCGAATCGACACGTCACGACCGCCGCTCGCGCCCGCGTAATGAAATAATTACGCACGACCGTTGTGTCGCCGTCGCGTTTATAAGTATAAGAGGTACATATATTATTACGTACTTAGGTCGGGCGATACTTGTACTCGCCATACTACCACTATACAATGGCCGTGTCGTCGTCATTATTCGTAGGTCAGGTACAATGGCCGTTTCAATGCGACCGGTAGTCATTAAGACCGGTAGTCCGGCGGCGGGGCCTGTGGGGTGGGTGGTTGTTTTTTTTTTTTTTTTTTTTTTGCTTTTTCATAAGTGTAAATTCCCATAATAATAATAATAATAATAATATTATTTTTTTACCGCGTTCTCCCGCTCGCCGGAAAACCAATAATAAAATATCGTTGTCGCGTCCCCGGACCACGCCGACGTAAGCCGGCCCTACGGCCCGCGGGCCTATCGGAAACCCAACGAAAACTTATACCTAACCTAACCACCACCTAACCATCGCGCACTTGCCGGCCAAACTTGCGCGTGTCGTCGTTTAACGAACCGGTAAAAAACGAACCGGTTCCCCTGGAACAATAGCCAGTGAATATAATGCCGAAAAAATTTCAACGTTCCACGAGACGGCCGCGAATTCGGTAATAAGGTTTTAAAGATTCCGAAAATCTTCGGAAACCCGTGCCGCCTTGTTCGCGCCTCTTTTTTTTTTTTTTTTTTTTTTTTTTTCGATCGACGTGGAACAATGTTCCCGCAACATCAGTGTGCGATTGTGCGAATAAAACCGATTGAAATTCAGTGCGGTTCAAATTTAAAAAAAAAAAAAAAAAAAAAAAAAACCAAACAAATTCAACGTGGGCCGGTGTACAAGTACGTGCCATTTCGACGTGTATGAGACACTCGTAGATTTGCATGTAAAATAATCAAAAAAAAATTTGAACAACTATTTTCACTAATGACTAGCAATAATAATAATATTCTGTTGGTTCCAGATTATCTGTGATTATCTCGATTATTATTTCCCCCCCCCCGTTAAATTTCACTTACTTAATGCAGTCGGTTTGCTCAACCTAAACTAATACCTATACATAGATAATAACGAAAAAGATTTAGCGGGAAATAGATTATTGGCACAGTAGGCGGAAAAAACAATAGACTGCTGTGTGTAGACACAGTAATCTAATCAGCAGTGTTAACAACGTTAGAGAAAAAAAAAACGTGAGAGAGAGAGAGAAAACAGACTATTATAGGCAGCGAAATAAAAGGAAATATTTGTAAAATAATAATATATTTAACGGAAAATAATAGTCGGTTAGTTCAATGTCCGCGTATGGCTCTAGACGAAAATCGATATCCTGTACAGTGCGTACGCATTATATTAAATATATTTGGCTCGGACCGCTTCGAATATTATTTAAATGTTTTTTTTTTTTTTTTTTTTTTTTACACGATAAGTGAAACTGGCACATCACGAAACCCCCGAAGGCTCCGACAGCACGTGCAGCAGTTCCGTCGGCCGGCCAACAAACGATTCGTCTATTAAACATTCAATCCAGTCATCGGTTACGCGTCGCAAAAGTATTACACGAGACTTGTTATCCTCTTTAAATTTATAGGCCACCGCCGCCGCGTATGTCGCGCTAAAACACAGCGTTTGTTGTTTATTAAATGTAAAAAATTACAAAACACATACAAAAAAACAAAAACGATTTCCAGTAAACTCCGCGACGAATTCAAATATGTTGTCAGACTTTTTTTTTCCCTCCCCCCCCTCCCCTCACGAAAAACAGGACGGTTTTAGCGTTTGGAAAATTAAAATAATTTAATATATCGCTCAATATCTCACGAGTGACGGCGATAAAGTTACACACGCGTGTACGAGACGTGGCCGTTCAATAACGAGACTTTCGAAATAAAAACTTTTTATTAACAATTTACAATAATTGAACATTTTAGATTCTGATCGGATCGGAGGGCTCTCGTGGTTCTACAATGACGTTTGTTTGTTTAAACACTTTTTCTACCAGAATTCTTCATCCGATCTATACACACCTAAACGGTTTCCGATAACAAATTTTGTCTAGTTGGTACTTAACAAATATCGTTTATCGATATGCCTAAACGCAGTTTTTTAACGCGACAGAAAATACTACCAAAAAAAATGATGAATAAACGGCAAAAACACGATTTCGTCAAACTGTAATTTTATTATTTCTTTTTTATTTATAACGATTTCTGGGTTACCGTGACAACAATGAAAAAACACGACTAAATACTCCTTCGTTCAGAATCGCTTTTCGTTTCCAATTTATCGTTGCATACAGATATAAATTAAATTCCTATCTATATATTGCCTTCCCGACTTCCCACTTACAACAGTGGCCCCACTCATGGTGCGAAGTATGTACGCATTTTTTTTTTTATCAACCGTTTCGAAAAAAATAAAAATACTTATTCGTAGCTGCATTCTATTCAATTTCCTTGTATGTATGTATATATATATATATATATATATATATATATATATACGTATGTTGTAGTCTTCTAGTCAAATTTGTCGTTTAACTAAATGTCAATAGGCAAATAGTCAACGAATTGAATTTAAACGCCTAGGCGTTGTGCTAAATATATACTAAAAAAAAGTCAATAAATTCACTTGCTATAAAACTCACTGGGTAACTCTCTCGTAACATTTGATCATTATTATTATTATTGGTAGCGCTAATTCGAATATCGTACGTGTTTTACTTGAGTTGTTCAATTATATTATAATAATTATTATATAACTTTTTGACAATACGACTAAAGCGGTGTACAATGTATATCTAAAAAAAAAAAAAAAAAAAAGAGAAATAATGAAATGGCACACACGACGACTATAATAATTTTTTATACAACGATTGAATAATAAAACCGTAAATTATTGTCTATTTGTAAACGGATCTAAAATAGTATGTAAGTATTGTTTTATTAATTATATAGCCCGAGTTCAACAACCTTTTCGTATATTCAAATATTGGAATTTTAAATTTTAAATAATATTTCGATAACCGACCGGTAGTACGATTATAATATTATAGTGACAAAAATAAACGTACATTAATATTGTTATTGTTATATTCAAATTTTTAGTCTGTCGAAATAAATTAAAATACTTATCGTATGTTATCAATATTCTGTTGTCGTCGTCGAGGTTCGGAACTTGCGGTGGCGTTTAAAAATATCATCGAATATATTATAATACCGATGCAATATTAAACAAATGTTATCGTGATTTTTTTTTTTTTTTAAATTTAAATATATATATATATTTATAAAAAAGCCGCGGTTACTGCTTACGGGCGTGCCACTGTTGTAGGTGGGAAGTCGAGAAAAAGGGATACGCAGAAGAATTTAATTTGTATCTGTACGCAACGACAAATCGTTGTTAACGAAGTACGATTCTGGGTGAAGTTCGGCTAAACGCGTTTTGAAATGCCATTTAAAACGTTTATAAAAAAAAAAAAAAACTATTATATTATGCTACAATTTTTTGTTTTTTTTTTTTTTACTACAACTTATCATACGAACCTCGTGTACAACGTTCAGAATTCTATGTTCGGCTAAGACAATTGTATCCGTATAAAAGCTATAACCCCCCCCCCCCGACATTTTCAAATACCTAGTTAAAAATTCTTTAGACTTTTTTTGAAAATGTGTCGCCGTCTAAGAAAAGGCTAATATTAATATTCTGTTAAATTTTCAGATCACGACGATATTATTTTTAACCGGGAGTACAACGGACAAGCGAAATCGAAAAAACCGCGTAAATGCCGTAATTTAAAAAAATGCACCGATCGGTAGAATATTTCGGGAAAAGATTCTACTCTTGCAAGTCGAAGCCGGATTTCTGGTCGGAAAACGGTTTTACAGAATAATCACACGCATTGTAAAACCAATACGTTGAAAAACTAAAACACGACATTAGTTTTGTTGTTGGTAGAACGAATAAATAAAATTAAAATACCATGTACGTTTCTATACGTATCTATAAAAATCTGCTCCGTGAAATCGGTTCGTGTTGGCCCGCTGCTTTGACGACGAAACGTCGGTGTTTTTATTGTTATTGCAATATATTATTGTGTTATGCAAATGCTATAAATTACGAACCCTGCAGCGCACGACTGCAATATTACGATTACGATCTTTATTAAAATATAATATAACCGCGAGTAAGTTAAAAAATCCAAATTGTATTTCTCCGAAGGGTATACGCATTGGGTTTTAGTCTTATCTTGTCGTACAAGTCTCCGCCGACTGGCCGGCGTCGGACGGTCCGCCGCGACTACTAATACGACCGGGCGGGATATCTCATAAAAAGAAAAGAAAAAACCGTCAAGAAACACTCTCGGTCGCGGCGGGTGGGTCCCTTACACGACGTGTACAGGGCGCGTCCGCGAAATCCGACGGTACCGCGCGTGTAACCGCACGGGAACCCCGGCGGGCGCGCCCTGTATAACAATCGTGTGTACAGGACGCGCACAATAAATTGCCGCCGTAGCGTAGCGGACGGCCGGCCGACGACGACGTTTTAAATTTCTCGTTAAACGCTACGCCGTCGGCGTCGTCGTCGGGGGCACAAAAGTATTCGCGCGGTAAAAACACGCCCCCGGCCGAAAAAATAAAATCATTGTTATAATATTTTATTTAAAAATCCTCCCCCCTCACCCGGGTGCTCGTATTATTTTTGTACCGTACAACGCGACCGGGCGGCGCTCGGCGGTAGCGCGAGAACGCGCCGGGGTGCGAAAAATTCGTCGTGATTTTTACAGACCCCGTGAGCCGCGGCCACCCACCCACACACGCGCGCGCACTCCGTAGAAAAAATGAAAGGAAAAAATATATACGAGGTGTGGCTAATAAATAACGAGATTTTCTCTGTAAAAACTTTTTATTTATATTTTTTAATGGTTTAACATTTTTCCCCTTCTATATACTCCCCTCCATTCTAATTTTCCATTGGTTGAAACAGTGTTGGAAATCCTTTTCTTGCAATGTCTTTAACACATTTGTCGCTTTTGTTTTTACAGCTTCAACTGACTCAAAATGTGTGCCATTTAACGCACTTTTTAATTTTGGTAAAAGCCAAAAGTCGCATGGAGCGAGATCTGGTGAATATGGGGGGTGTTGAAGCACTGGAGTTCGATTTTTAGCTAGAAATCGCTTTACAGATAAGGCACTGTGAGCCGGCGCATTGTCTCGATGCAAGATCCAAGAGTCGTTTTCCCACAACTCAGGCCGCTTTCTTCTTACTCGTTCTCTGAGTGTTGTCAATACTTGAAGGTAATAATGTTGATTCACAGTTTGTCCCTGAGGTACCCATTCTGTCGTTATTACACCCTTAATATCGAAAAATACGACCAACATGGACGACCCATCCGTTGATTGTCTTCAACTTCTTCACGACCCTCACGAAATCGTTTGTGCCACTCAAAAACACGTGGTCGTGATGGAGACACTATCTCCATATACTTCAGTTAATAAATTAAAACTTTCGGTCGCAGATTTTCCAAGTTTCACTAAAAATTTTAAATTAATACGTTGTTCAATTTTTTCGTCCGGCATGATTTCGACATTCAACACGTAAGAGGTCAATTTAAACGACGCTTACACATAGACTACAAAACGGAAACTGACTAAACTGGTATTGTTCGATGCAGTGATATTCATAGATTACAAATATACTACCATTATACCCTTATCTACTCATGCCTTATCGCTAAGTAGATAGTCTCGTTATTTAATAGCCACACCTCGTATATATATATATTTCGACGTTACCGTTACCGCGGGCAATCAGTAATATTATGATTTTGTTTTTTTTTTTATCAAACCGATAATTTTGCAAACGTAACCGTAACGGTTTTTACGATCAGAATAATATCGTACACCGGTCGGATACTAAATCAAACGATATCGCGTGTATGTTTTACAATCTTATTCGCTCTTGTTTCGGACGACGAGATTTTTAGTCGGTTTTTTGTACCGCCCGATTATATTAGTATATCGCAGGGCGTACCTTACGCGTTCGTATTCGTTTTAAAAATTAAACGCGTTATAATATAACGTATAATTGTCGTATATCGGTGGTTATACTATAATTTGACATGGTGTAATATACTTTAAACGTATCTCTGGGTAACCAAGGTAATTCAGTTCATACACTGAATTTGTTTGTGCAACCGACCAACCGCTTGCTCCGAGTGTAGAGCTCGGTAAACTGCTATTAGTTAGTCTTAGATATTTGTTCTTGTGGCCCACATAACCCGCGAACATCACACAAAAACAATACCAATAGTATATCCGTAATTTGAACTCTGGGCTGTTGTTTTTTTTCTTCTGTAGTTGTCAGAAAAACAGTGGGGAACTCGGGAAAATGCGTTCGAATCCACGTCTTTTTACATAGGCACGTTTAACATTGTCATCAATTTGGAGTATTTTGATATTGAAAATCAACAAACGAACTTTTAAAGAATCGCTTTTCCGCGCATTAAGACGTGTGTCGTCGGGCTCGCGGTGAAATTGAAGTATTACTAGTTTAAATAATTCAATAGTTTCGTCTGTTGTCCGTTGCTGCAAAATGATACATTTACCCCCCATCAGAGGATTCCTTGTATAGGACCGACTGACTTGTACACCTCCTCATGCCACCGCCGCCTGTATAGCCTAAAACGAAAAAAAAAAAAATAATAATAATCCGCTTTTCTATACGCGATTTGTATAATATGTAACACGAATGATAAAAATACAGTTTGTGCACTCGTATAATCGTAACACTGAACAACTGGTTTACGATGTTTGTCGGTAGACGGCGAGGTCAGCGTATAATATTATAACGTAGGTATAGTGTGATTTATTTATTTTTTTTTTTTCTCTCGTTTATTATAATATAATATTTTATAAGGCAATCAAATTCGTCGTTGGGCAGTTTTTTTTTTTTTTTTTTCTATATGGAAGTCACGCAATTATTTCCTACCCGTTTTAAACTTAATATTTTAACAAATACCCACATAGACAACCCGATAAACATACATACAACAGTACACACGCAATAATAATAATAATAAAAAAAAAAAAAAAAAAATAATAATAATAATAAAATTGCCTGCCATGTAAAGGAAATAAAACATTTATGCGGCAACGAGATAGTTGATCCAACCGGTTGGTTGGTTGGTTGATGAGGAAAATACTGGATCATATCGTATTATGATTTCATTTTAATAATATCGCGAACAAAGTAACACGTCTACGGGTTACCTATAATACAATTATTTTTAAAAATCCATAATTCATTACGCCTTAGTAGGCGAGTAACGAGTAACTGTATTTTTTCCACCACAATTAATATTTATATTTAACGTTATTTCTCGCATATCTCGATAATATAATATTACCGTCTGTGTATCTAACATTTATTTTATATATATTAAAAAATTTACAACTTTCGACATGTGATAATTGAACGCGTTGACGTATTTAAATTTACTTTGCTAATCATACGGTTTACAGATTAGCGTTTAAAATTTCGTTTCCCAATGGTTTTCGTAGGGGGAGGGCGCTCGGATTATTTCGAATTTCCAGAGGACGTTTCCGGGGTCCGGGCTGCAGAGTTTCACGTGTGAAATCAGAGACGCCTTCGGTATTGAATAATGTAAATGTGTCTGATTCACGACGTACGAATACTCGGTGGCCGAAAACGATAAACGTAATAAAACGTTTAAACAATTTTCGCACGAGCGTATATATTATTGTAATTATTTATTATACGACGGATGGTAGCGTAATGTGATTTTACGAACGCCGCGCTGTGGTGGGCAAATTCGTCAATCAAAAATAATTAAAACCGATGTACAATAAACGACAATAATAATTTATGTTAAATTAAAATTAGTGGCGGTCACTCTCGTCGCGCTATACGTAGGTAGGTGCCTACCTAGTATGAATAATTAATAAAAAAAATAATAATTTCGCCGCATATGGGCACGTAGGTGGGGAAAAAAACCGTCCGTAAAGCACAACAGTAGAGAAATGTCCCAATGGTTTAAATATAATATATTTAAACTTCAAAAAAAAAGTTACGAAAAAGTTGTAACGGTATTCCAGACAAACGGCAACAGCTTCGGGGAACTATTGTCCTCCTTAAAAAATTTTGCGATCCGTGTTTAAACAATTATTATTTCGACCTAAACGACACACGATTGATGTCACTGCGCAACGCGGTGGCGCTGATCCGTATTTCATGTGCGTGGAAAAAAAAAAAAATGATGGCCTACACCATTTACCTAAAACAAAATTTCTCGAATTATCGACTATTTACACATAACCGATCTAATAAACCTAACATCTCTATGGATGCAGGACCACTGATTGTAAATGCGACTAATTATAAATAAAAAAAAACAACTTCCCTACAGTTATTAATATTAATGTTAAAATTCCCATTTAATTTCAATTGGTAATTTATTACGTATAATAATAAAAAAAATATAAAAAATATTTAAATTCGAGCTTAACGAGTTGGTGGGTAAGTGTATAATTTGATTTTTCGTATAATTATTCCCATTAATATGAAATATTTATACATCTTATGAGAATTTTAATATTTTTTTTTCGAAAATTAAAAATGCGTATGACGTTAATCGCATGGTATTTGCATAACATAATGTATGCCTATTTTTTTTTTAATTTTTTTTTATATGCCTCGTGAACACCAAAAACCGGCCGTCCACTGTATAATTTCGTCAATTGTATACATATATATATATATATATATATATCTATTTTTAAAACATAATGTATGGAAATAATGATAATTACGTACCGTAATAACCGTGCGCAACTTATTATGATTTTTATCGTATGCAAATCAACAGCCCGTGTTTAATAAATCGGGTCGCGGACATAATAGGGTCGCCGAAAAAAAATCGAATCCGGCGTGCCGCGATAAATCGTCGTTCGGCCGCTGGTCCCGTGATACGTGATATTACAATCTAAATATATTATCTAGAATCGTAAAAATACGGTACGAAACCGTGCGGTGTCGTAAGATATCAACGATATCTTAATAATAATACAGGCTATTAAACGGATTTTAAAATGCCTCGAATGATTTCGGAAACATGGATGGTGTTATTTGTTAAGGAAATCCGTGTTTAAAATGTCTCGGTACCGATTTTTGGCGACCGTCAATAGTTTTAATTAGAAACGATTTAACGGCGTTGTGCGTTTTGACGTAAATCAGAATTCGAGCCAACTAACCCCAGATTCGCCTACTGGCCTATGAAAATATCTATTAACAATTCGGTCCCGCTCTTTTGGCTCGGTATGTACACAAAATAATTTGTATACCCGTTGTGTTCAACACAATTGCGTACGGTGGTCGTGTCTTTAGACGCATCCAATTATATTATAAAACCGTCACTTTGGGAACCAATGGGCGCGTAAATCGAAAGGAAAATAATATGCTCGTCCCGCGTACCCTATAGGCGGAGACCATTATAAATGCAACGTGCGTTTATAATCACCGTCGTCATCGTCATCGTCATCGTCATCGTGGTTCGGCGGCCCACTCGTACCGATATTGTGTGCGCGCAAAAATTGGTAAAAATTAAATAATAATACGTAAGGAGGAGGAGGAGGAGGAACAGGGTAAAAAGGACTCCGGGACAGGGACCAAATTAAAAATCTACCGGCGGCGCCGCCGTTTCGGCGTCTGCGCGCGGTTTCTTCTTGTCTCACCGTCCGCATTATTATTATATACATATATATATATATATATGATTTTTTTTTTTTTTTCCACCGTATTCCTTTCTTTCTTTTATTATTATTATTATTACTGCTATTTTATATATATATATATATATATGGTTTTTTTTTTTTTTCTCCCGTCGACGACCGCCAACTGTTGCCGCGCGGCCCGCAAACACAAGAGGCGCCAGACTTATTTCGGCGGTACGAAAAAAAATAAAAAAAAAAAAATATATATATATAGAATATAATATCCATTTTAAATAATATTATATTGACAGTTGCCAAAGGTTACTACTACTATATATTATTATATAATAACGAAATACTCGCAGGTACAAAACGAATATTATACGTGTGTGTGTGTGTGTGGAAGAGCATGGCAGTGTATGTACACGTGTGGTACACGCGTGCGATCGCACACCCCCATAATTATGTCCGCACAATATAATCGTATATAATATTATCATTTTTTTTTTTTTTTTTTTTTTATCGTTATTATTTTATTATTATAGTATTTTTTTTTTTTTTTTTTTTTGTTTTGTGTTATTATTATTATTATTAACGTTATTACGGCCGCCGACCTGCAATAATATAATATTATCGCGGGGTATACGCAATGTTATTTTGCGAAAATATTTAGACGATAAACAAAAATAAAAAAAAAACACGAAAATAATAAAAAAAAAAACACGCCACCGGCGAACCTACCCGTACACGCGAATACCGCGGCGCGCGCGTTTTTTTTTTGTAATTTTTTCCAAGAAACGATAAAATAATAATGAAAAAAAAAAAAAAAATTGTATATAAACGTCCGAGTACCTGCTCATTATACGGTATGAATTTGGTTAACCGAATGGAAAAAAAAAAAAAAAAAAAAAAAACGTAAAACAACGAAATAATAACACAACTCGTACGACGCCGGAAGACGACAAAGACAATAAAAAAAAAAAAAAAAAATACTATTATAACCGGCGAATAATGTACAATAATATTCTCTTAAGGTACTCGTTATTTATTTTTTGGTCTTAAAGCGGTTTAATTTTTATTAACTTCAATAGAGAAAATAAAATAAAAAAAAATAAAAATAAACTCGATTAAATGCCGTTAATAAGACGAAATAATAAAAATAAAAATAACACAATGTCCAATATAATAACGATACTAATATAACGAACGAGAAACACAAATCCACTGTGTGTTCGTAAGGCGTAATAATAATCTATTGTCATATACGCCCTTTATTTATTTATTTATCTAGTTTTTTTTTTTTTTTTTGTCTATATTAAATACAAACTCAATTATAATAAAAAGAAAAAAAAAATAATTATATTAAACGATACCTATAGATTTGGATCTACGTAACTGTCTATCGATCGGGTAATACGAACAGGCCACATCGATAGTAATTAAATAGGTTAACCGTATACGAATTAATTATTAATTGTTTTTTGTAAATATTTGAAAAAACCTACCACGATAGTAGGTGTTACACCTCCTGTGCTCATATATTGATAATAATAAAATCCAATAAAAAAAAAAAAAAAAATAATCATTTCGAACTCGAAGTGGTTCAATGCGTTACGAAACGGTTCGCGTCAAATATTTAATTCTTAACGGCCGTGTTCAAATAAACGACACGAAAATATTGTACTTACAGTATTATACGAAATATTTTAAGTGAGACACACACACACACACTTTCGAGGATATTCGCACAATAAATGTATACCTCTACTTTTGATAATGTATATCTATAAAAAAAAAAAACTATCGTAGGATAGGGTATGCACCCGGGTGGTTTGTTTCAAATGCCACCTTAAATTCCCACCTCAAATCACCTTCCGTCAATGAAATTGCTCCTATCTACTACAAACGCTTCCACGCCAAACTTCTACACATTCCAAACCGATTAATCAATGAGTTAGCACTTCATTAACACTTCCTGGCAACCCAAAGACCTGACGCCTCAAAAGGAACTGGTGCCGTGATTTGAAAACTTAAGAATCAATAATATTATTATGAGGTATCACAACCGTGTGATTCCTCTTGATGTGTATATAAATGTTAATTGTCTGTAAATTATTATTATTATTACTTATTGTACAAACTGTACAGATTGTAATTTTTCAAATAAAGTCAAATTTTAAAAAAAAAAAAAAAAGGATAGGGTAGGACTTTGCCCGTGCCAATTTTCGATCGTTTAAATAAACGCGTCGTTTTTTAAAAATATATTTCAAAAACCGTAATCAATAGAACAAATTCAATCTGACTCGTCCACTGGTGCCTCCCTTAATATTTCGTCCGCGGATTCCTCTCTCCGTGTCAAACCATACGCTTATCTATTGAGTAAAAAATAATGTTAAAATTAAAAAGTTAATTATAACTGTTTTTTTTTTTTCACCCGTGTAACTCGGCATTAATAAAATTATTGGATAAACGCGATTGGTTACGGTCCGTCTGCAAAATCGAATTACATTCAGTAACACATAAATATAATTTTTTTTTCTATTTTAGTTCAATTTACTACTGGGAGTGTTACACGAGGGCTCTCGGTTACGCCACTGCAGTAAGATCAGGTTAGGGGTTTAGATATTGAAATTAATTTCAAATATTTGAATTTGATAACCCGCATAACGCATACCCATGTAACCTATGTAACGATGATTTCGTACAAAGTTTGGACGATATTAATTATTGAGCCGATTTATTTTGGCTCACCGTGCACTGGTTACATTCTTTTATAATATCGATATTACCGACGTGGTATAAATATATACACGGTATTATACCAACAAGCAAAATATAAAGAATTTAATTTAAAAAAAAAAAAAAAAATCATAATTATACTATTTAATTATTTTTGAGTGGTTGCCTAAAATATTTAACTGTATTTCTGTAATATATGCCCGGCGCCCAAACGGACACACCCATCCACCTGCCCGGTAAATGGTAATAAAACAATATTTTTCAAAAACAATTATTTTAAATAGAGTCGTTTATTATATTTTTTTTGAATTTTCACATCACGGAAATAACGACCGTGTTAAATTGACTTTAAAAAAAAAAAAAAAAATAATACCTATAACGCAATATATTAAATTTTAAAAAAGATTTGTTTAGTTTCGGTTCGGTTATCGCGACTTGTGTATTAAAATTACACTGAAAACTTTATTACGCGATAGTTATCTCTGGTTCGGTAAAATTAACAGTGCTCGTGTGCGAAACTCATCGGAATTAAAATATCCTTAATATTATAATATTTTTTTTTTATTATACAATTATTATTATGTTTTTGGATAGGAAGTTCGAGAATAATATGTTTAAACTACGCGGAGTACATTTATAATGTAAATTGTTTTAATACGAATTACGTTATAAAAAGACGGGATGCCATTGTGAGCTGTCTCGGTCCGACAAACTGGCCAACACGGGCACATTTGATTTTTGGTCTCGAATCGCTGCGTATTTTTATGGAACAAATAGAAGTCGTATTCAACGTGAATTGGAAAATAACGATTTTTATCAAAAATTTACACTTATAAATAACAAAACAAATTTATTTGAATACCTTCAACTGGGTATTTTTTTTTTTTTTTTTTTTTTTTGATCTATCAAATGCAACTTACGATTAACGTCGAACAATATCCAAGCGATTTCTATTCGGCCAAAGCAATTTTATCCACATAAAACCAAATATAAACTCAACAATTTACAAATGCCTATTGAATAATAGCTCAAAAATCGTAAAAATGTTTTCAACATTTTTCCCGCGTCTATTAAGGCCTAATATTAATTAACCCGTGAGCATTTCGGGTGTCTACGCAAAAATTATTAACCAAAGAAACAAGATCGAAAATAACGAAAGGGCCAATAGCATTTCTTGCCGTTTTTCCCAATTATTAAGAAAAATACAACGAAAATGAAAAAAAATTACCGTCCCGACGCACCGACTAGACCCAAAATTCATTCGGAAAAAAATGCTACAATTGCAAATCAACGCAAGATTTCTGTTTAGAAATTTTATATTCACAGACGGTAAAAACCTTGGCCGCTCCGTCGTTTCGTCCCCGGGGCATTTGTAATCCCAGGATTATACGTAAATTTATTTAAAATTCATCTTTTACGCGATCTCATATTTTACACTCTAACGAAAATCTATAGTACACAGGTGATTTTTCCAATAGCAGAAAATTAGAAATTTTACTGTGTGCCCGCCCACCCTCCTCCCACGGGTATGGCCGTGTACTATGGATGTTCGTATTGGGAAATAAGGAATGGCTAAAAAAAAAAAAAGTGCACGCGAAAAATTTAAGAAAAATACAAATATACGAGGTGCGACAATAAAATAACGAGACTTTCTAAATATAACCTAAACTATTAACGTTATCTATAAAACGATTATTGAAATATGATTAGTAAACACTTATCTAAAAGTACTATGAACACTGATGGCATCGATTCATTTTCTTATACGTTAGTAGCCTTGTTATTAGTGCGAGTTTGACTATACAGCCGAAAAATGTTAGATATAAAAACAACGAACAACGTGTTAACATTAAATTTCTTGTTAAATTAAAAAAAACTGCCGCGGAATCGTTCCGTATGTTATGTGAAGTTTATGGTGAAGAATGTTTATCAAGAGCTCGTGTTTTTGAATGGCACAAACGGTTTTGTAGTGGAAGGGAGGACGTCGAAAACGATGATCGTTCTGGACGTCCTACCACGTCTTCAACAAACGAAAACGTTGAAAAAAATCGACAAAATTAATTAATCAATATTATTCTAAAGAGGTATTAATTAAATTAAGAGAACGTGTCAGAAAGAAGCGACCAGATCTATGGAAAAATGGCTGGGTTCTTCACCAAGACAATGCTCCAGCTCACAGTGTATTTTCAATTCAACGTTTTTTAACTGAAAAAAAAATGTCTGTACTTCAACATCCCCCGTACTCGCCAGACCTTGCTCCTTGTGACTTCTTTTTATTCCCAAAAATTAAAAGTTTATTAAAAGGAACCCATTTTCAAACAGTTGATGACGTAAAAATGAAAACGGCAGAACTTCTAAAAGGGCTGAATGAAAGAAATTGGCAACACTGTTTTCAAGAATGGCAGCGACGTATTCAACAGTGTATTGATGCTGAGGGAAGGTACTTTGAAAGTGATAATCATTAAATTATAACATTTTTAAAATAAACAACTTTTATTCAAAAAGTCTCGTTATTTTATTGTCGCACCTCGTTTATTTTATATTTTACAATTTAACAAATTATATAAAAATGAAGAAATCACGTTTGTACGTACGTTTGATCGTTGTCGTTGATCTATAAACCTAATATAAACGCATCCGGTTAAATTAATACTTATTTTTCATAATTTTACAGCATATATTAGTTGAGAGGGCGGGCGGGTGGGGGGGGGAGAAGAAGTAAAAAAATCTGATAATTTTCGTCACGCGACGTTAGAGAAATTAGCAATTCTTTTTTTTTTTTTTTTTTGCTAAATATTATTGCCGAACAAAAAAGCGAGAGTTAAAAAAAAAAACGAAAACCAACATATGAACATATTCCGACGTGGTATTCTTCTCTTAAAATTTGTTTTCACTCTAAACGGCGCAATTTATGCGTTCATAGGTTTTTTGCCGAAATTGCCCCGTCAGATAGATTCGAGACGTGTATTAATTGTAACGGAAAATAATTGACGGATTTGAAAATATAAAACGTTTTGAGAAATTCGTTTTGATAATATAAAAATATTATTATTTTTTTTTTTTTTTTGTTAACCCCTAGTCTCTATAATAATAATAAAAAAAAAACCATGTTTTGCGCGCCGGGTGTTCCGGGGTAATGATTCCGGTTAATTACGAACATTTCGCATTATTTCTTTTTAACGTAATATAAAATATATAAAATGAAACCCCGAAACCCGATTGTTCGAAAATCCGCCCGACGGGAGAATATTATTATTATATATTACGACGAGGAAATGGCAGACGTCAAACGTGGAAAAAAAAAACAAAAAAAAAAAAAAATTAATATTATAAAGGGTCCAGAAGAAACCTCCAGAAGAATGACTGGGTCGATTTTATTGTTTCCCTATATTATAGGCGATTATATTATTATTATTATAGGTACGTTTTTTTTTTTTCCCCATTTTTTTTTTTTTTTCTTTCTCCGTTTCGTTTTTTTCGCGATACCCGTCGAATAATATTATCGTCTCCATCCCCCCCCCCCATACCCATCAACAGACTACCACTGTGTATAAGAAAAAAAAAAAAAGAAAAAAAACGCGTTACCGTAACGAAAATATCGCGATACACCGGACAATAAATAATATTATTGTAAAAATCGGCAACGAAAGAGAAAAAAGTGAAAAAAACGAAACGGTATCGAATGCGCTACGATTCCGGGTCGTATTATAGGAAGACCGGCCCGAGATTTCGATCTGGCGTAGATACTCTTGAAACGCTCGGCGGTAAATATTATAAAATATTCGCACGAGAACGCCCGGCGACCGTAATACCGTGGTCGCGGTCACAATACGCGCCGATACATATTTATAATATTATTATTATTATTATTATAAATTGTGACGACGATAAATTATTATTATTTAAAACGTGCGCGCCGCCGACACCTGTGTCACGCAATAATATTACAATATAGTTACCGGGGTACGATAATAGTAAATATTTAATATCCCCGGCGATACCGACGCGGTATTTATAGTGCGCGTATAAATTCTCCGGCAATAGCTCTGGGCCTACTCTCGGGCTCTCGCGAAATCCGAACAATACGCGCCCCGCGCGCGACCATAATAACAATATTATTGTTGGTACCTACCGCTGAAATCGCGGTGCCGCGGAGCCATTGTGCGTGCGATCGTAGTTGCCGCGCGCACCGTGCCCCGCCGGTCGGTGTACGTCGGCCGCCCGTACACCGTGCGGCGCGCGCGGCACGCACACGCGCGTACGCGGGAAAAAAAAAAAAAAAAAAAAAAAAAAAAAACGGCTGTAAAAACCCGAGTGCCGGCGATAACGCGGCGTACACGGTGCGCGGCCCATTAAGACGGAGTCGCCGTCGCGTGATAACCGCTATAATATATTATTATTATTTTTATATACGCCCGCGTGCGTTTATCACACATAATATTTTATATATTATAATAGAATATCGTCATTTTTTCCTTCTTCTTCTTCTTCTTCTTCTTCTTCTTCTACTTATTCCTCTACTTTTTCCCCCGTACAGACACGCGCGGGCGCGCGCTTACGTATATTTATAATATAATATATTATTATAATATCGCGTGCGCCGTTTTCGATTCGTATTTATAATATTACAGGTATACTCTGTACAGGGTGTCCCGCGAAGGACATACCCGTTGCGATAACTCCCGAGATAATGTAAATAATCGAATTCTGTTTTTTTTTTTTTTTTTATATATATATACACGACTCGCAGAGATAAAATTTTCAAGACGTTCCGAATTTTTATGTTCATCGCGCCTCGGCGTTTTTCAATAATAATTGTGTTTTTCTCACATTTGGTTTACAGAGAAATCGCGTATATAATTGTACGGTACCGTTTTTTGACATTATCCCGTCTGGTTATTTCTTTTCTTCATAATTTTTACTAAAACGTATAACAAAAATTCCAATTGGAATTTACGAACGCGCGCACGTTTTATCTCTGCGTGTCGTATATATATATATATATATAAAAAATATATTAAATAAATAATAATAATAATACGATTATGTGGCCCCCGTTATCGGTAAATCGCAAACGGGCGCGTATCGTTCGCGGGACACCCTGTACACGCGCGTTTTATAAATATACGAGATTACGGCCGGGCGGCGGTCCGGTGCGCGGACGAGGAAGAAGACCGTCTCTAATACAATAGGTACATATACCGGGTGTATTGACCACATATGAATATTATAAATAATAATAATAAAATATAATATAATAAATATTGTTGCGCGATCGCAATCCGGTATATTTATATAATGTAGGAATAATAAAATAACACGTGGAGCGCGACGGTGCGACCCGATCGGTCGGGCGGGACAAAAAAAAAAAAAAAAGAAATGAAAAGGAAAAATTCAATAAAAAAAAAAAAAAACCGTCGGACGACGACGACGTTTTACCAAACGCCTATAATAATACGACACCGTGTCACACCGTAATACTCGCCCAATTAATAGCGACACAGCCCCCGCGGCCCTGGAATCTTGACGGAGGCCCTTGGTAACATTGCCGACGGAACGTTAACAATAATTGTTAACTCGAACGGTTATTGTTAAACCTACCCCCATCCCCGCCTTCTAATCCTATGGGTAATAAATTCGCTGCAACCCGCGGCGGAGGGGTTCCGGGTGGTTTGATTTCGATAAGTTATTGCGCACCAAAGTCTGTGTATATCGAAACATCAAAGTCGTAGATGACCTAACGAATTCCTAGACGCAACATGGTGGTAGTGGGGGGGGGGGTGCTCGAGAGTGCTTCGGTCCCAGCTTCCACCAAACACAAGAAAAAAAAAAATATCAAAAAATAGCTCCCAGTTTTTTTTCTTTCTTTCCTGTTGGTTTTTTCTTTAATCAAATATGTTATTCACAGTCGCACCATACGGTTTAAGATATAGTGACCGGTATCGATGCCATCTGTCCAAAAACGCTCGTCGATACCACAGACCCGTGTTACTGTTTTTTTACCAAAATATTAACCGTGTGGTTTTTTATTGTACGTTACATAATGGTAATTTTAATTGTTACCACCTACGCGAAGAAAGGTATTCCGGGTAGGGTGGTCTGTGAATATTACATGATTTCAGCACCGCCTATATTTATGCTCTAGTTGCGCTTAGTGTTATTAAAAAACTTCGTCGGTCCCCGAAGTCCCAACCAGAAAACAACACGCGCGTACACTGGAAAAGACGAAATACACGAGAATATCCGTTTAGAATTTATCGAAAAATAGCCGTTTTATTATTTTTCTACCGTCCGAATGTGCTCATCTCTCAGAAAAAAAACCAACGACAATCAGCAAAGCGAATACGCGTGCGGATCAATCGACGAGACGGTTGCGTAAAAATTACCGTACGAAATATAAATATAAAACGCAGTAGGTATTACAATAAAAAAAAAAAAAAAAATTGTCACGATTTACGAACGATACGATTATTTGTAAATAATTGCAATGTAGAACGGATTAAAACATATCACCAGTTCTACTGATTGTTATTATCATCGGACGGTTTGATCGATAGAGAGTAGAAATACGGGAGGTTTGGTTAATGGCAACGAGTCTATACAAAACGGCGAAAACATTTAAAACAATAAATCGGAACAATAAAAAAAACACATTATTTTAATGCGTTTTAATATATGACTCAATAGGGTCATTACCGCGCATATGATCGGCTTCATTAATTAATAATTATATATATTAATATACAATAATAATTAATGAATAATTAATTATATTATTGTAAATAAAAATATTATTAAAATTATATAGTTAATATTATTAACGGAAACGAAAGCATATTTCGTATTTGAATCGATGTGTACGTGTTATACAATTGAAATATTAATCGCAATAATAATACTGTGTATAGATAAACTTTGTTTTCCAGAGATAACTCACAAAATAATAACAATATATTACCGTGGACTCGTATTATAATTTAATAATAATTGATTGATGATTATGACGAATACGATAACATTGACAATTAATATAATTTATCGCTTGTTTGGCGGTGACGAACTACACTCAGAAATAACAATATATAATTGTCCGTCAACCATCCGAAATATTTCGCGAATGTAACGATATCGTAAAACTCCGTCCAACGGACTTTATCCGCAGTAATTGATCTCGTCGTTATCGTAAAAGTACGGGAAGAGATTTTATGATACCCAACTACTTGGCGGGACTTGTGCGGATGTCCGAGCCAAATCTGTTGGCGTTTAAACCGCTTTGCTAAAAGTCTGATGGGGTGGGGTGGGAGGGTTAGTATTATATATATATATATATATACAGTGTGTTTACAAAAGTACGCTCTTTTTGAATTGGCCGTCATTTTTTGTGGTTCAGTTGGTATCACTCCGGTTTATTCTTCCCTGCTTAGTTTTTTTTTTTTTTTTGATCGATCACCATGGAACAGCTAACCGTGGGGATCCGTGTTTTAATTGTGAAAACATTTTACGGAAGCGGCGAAAGTTATGCGGAGACAGCTCGTCGTCTCCGTACGCAACTCGGGCGGAATGCGACTCCTGCAGTTTCAACAATTCGTCGGCTTATGCAGAAGTTTGAAAGAACAGGTTCAACGGGTAACATTAAAAGTCCTCGTTCACAACGTTCAGCTCAAAACGTAGCAACAGTACGAGACCACGTCATTACGAGCCCGGCAAAATCACTTCGTCGACGTTTACAGGAGCTGGGGTTACTGTTCGGAATATCCTTGTGTAAGATCTGAAGATGCACGCGTATAAGATTCAACTTGTGCAGGAGTTAAAGCCAGCAGATCACGGCAAAAGAAGAATTTTTGTTGACTGGATCGTAGAGTCATCCAGGATCTCACCAAGGAGAACTGTAGGGCAGTAATCGCCAACCTCCTTAACCGTGTGACAGTGTGCCAACAGGCCAGGGGGGGGGTCACATGAACGATATAATATTTCATACCTAAACCGGAAGTTCTCCTGATTCCAATTATGGCATTTTTTTTGTTTTTTGATTAAATTAAAGTGTTATTTTGGCATTTTTAAAAAGAGCGTCCTTTTGTAAACACCCTTTATATATATATACACTAGTGAAGATCACATCCGCGTACGTAAAACAACAACCAAAGGACGGCAGTTTAATACAATTCCTTAAAAAGTTTTGGTTTTGAGGATTATTCGAAAATTCGAAAGAGTACCACCACCGGGAGACCGGAAGCTGACGTCGACGATTTGCGCCCCGGTGGACACCTGTTGCTGTGCAGACGGCGGCCGGCGGGTGGAACAGGCAAATCATTCCCCCGGGATAACTATAGCCCCCCCCCGCCGGTACGATTATGCTAGGATTTTTATACCCCCCCTAAATTGATAATAGGAAAACCATACCTCCCGGGGAGGTTCCATATTCCTATTCCTTTAATCGTATACATTTTTACACTAGAGTCACACTGCTGGTCTATCTGGCAGCCACTGACTGGTTCCCGAATCAAAATTTCCTAATTATATTTTTTCCCAAACACTATTCGTCTCGAATAATAATATTTAAAGTAATAGGGAAAAAAGCCAGAGCAGAGTATAGGGGTCTGGCTGATGTTTTCCAATAACGAGCCATAGTCGGAATACACTCTATTCGGGAAAAATGCTGCTCGGGAAATTCAATTCGGGAATCATAGCCTCTATATAATATCAAATTTCGTACGGTTATACATTTTTTTACCAGTTCAGTGATGTCAACTTGAACGTAATTATTTTGACTGATATTTACTGGATGATTTTACTCTTGAACTGGGGGTCCATTAATATTAACTATATATCTAACATAAACAAATATTTACCCATTGATCATCGCATAAATCTAATTTTAATTACCCAACTTACACTGTCGGAAAAAATAATTATTTTTTTTACCTACATGATCTAATCTAGCATATGTTTTACTTATTTAATCAATTAAAAAGAAAAAATTATTTGCAGAATTAAAAACATTAGAAAAAATGTATCAATAAATTATTACACAAATAAAAAAAAAAAATAAAAAAATTAACAATATGAAATCTAACTTTCTATTCTGTTTGCATGGTATATTGAAATTTAAGATTCTTTTCCTTCGCAAAAGTGTATATGTTTTTATTGGAAAATTAAACTGAATGTCAGGTGTACAGATTATTTATAATGTTATTTAAAATATGTCAAGTTTGAATTCGGCGGACGACCGGCCACTACTGAATAATGAATAGTTATCGATAATCTGTAAAATGTACGCCGCTAATTTTCGTTTCCAGAACACCGAAGTGGATTTTCCACGTACAGATAAAACATATATGTTACAGTTAGAACCTGCGATAAACCAAATTTCATCGAAAGAATTTAATCGCAACATTTGTCTGGTTTTGTCTATAATATTCTATGCCTAATATCCTAGCAGCGGTTCCCAAACTTTTTTTCCATCGCGGCACATTATAATTAGTTTCTATAAGTCGCGCGGCACACTTTGGATAAATATTGAAATTAAAACGACTGAAAAATGGTTTCCAATAACAGTAGATATTGATCCATACGGAGAAGTAACGTATGCTTTGATTATTGACCATCTTATAATTTTAAAAGAAAAAAAAAAAATGAAGAAATATTTCCCAATCACTGTCTGTTGACGAATATGATTTGGTACGCGATCATTTTGCAGTAAAATCAAATGATATATTTCGTTTAAAATGAATTGAACAAGAACAACTTCCCGAAACTCCGATCTGATCGTTTGTTGAAATTAAAATTTAATGAATTTACACTCGTCCGTTTTTGGAATTTAGTTAATACCGAATGTCCGATAATTACAGAAAAAGCAATAAATACGTTGTTACCATTTCCTATAAAATATCTTTGAGGAACTTGGTACTAACTAATGTTAAAAATAAGAAACGCCAACGACTTCTATCAGTTGAACAAGAAATGCCTCAATTCCTCCTCGAATCGAACTATTATTCAACCAGCACCAAGTACTCGTACAAGAATTGTTCTTGTTTAGATTTAGAATTTAAAATTTAGATATTTAGTTTAACATGTACACTATTTTTTTTTTTTTTTTTTACATAAATAAATCCGTTATAATAAAAAATTCAAGCTTTCACAGCACACCCTTTGGGAAACACGACGATAATGTCGTGTAATAATAAAATACAAACGTGACCCGGTGTGACCGGTATAAATACAGAATTACAATTCGTATTAATTTGCCAGTTGTTTTCGATTTTTTTTTTTTTTTTTTAATTTTCAATGACAAATTAATTCATAGTCTAAACTCGGAGTCTGTCGGGGGGGGGGAGGAGGTTAAGACCCACTGATCTCCCCTTTCCCCCGGTACAACCGCCACTGTGTATAATAAAATGTAAAGTACACTCTGTATACTCGATATAACAGAAATTCTACTATATTCACACGAACTATAATATATAACCGCATAAAATGATTAAACCCGAACACTTGTACGTGACCGGGTAGTCATTGTTTTATTTATTTGTTTATTTTTCGTACGAATATCCTAATGGTTTAGAAAATAAAAATAAACGGCGTCGACAGCGCGCGCAGCGGCTGCGCGAATGAATTAATAGTAGGCGAACACACACGGGGCCGTACAACTTCGTACCAACAGAGTATTATTAAAATCGGATGTGAACAGAATAACGATTGCTCGAGTATATTATATTGTCCGTTGTATTATCTTTGATGTTTGGCATAATTACTTAAAAAACCGTTGTCGTACGGACTCGTATGAATGACGTGCAAAAATGTCGGTAAAAAACCGTTGGGGTAAGTGGTGCGGGGGGGGGGGGTGGAGTGCTGGGGGACGTGGACGCGTCCTCCGGGTGTACGCGTAAACCGTACGGACCGCGGCGTTTTAAAACACGAATTATTTTTTTTTTTCCCGATATTTTTACTCTTGTTCGTTAACAATTTTATTCTGTCGTCGGTTAGGTCGTACGGATATAAATGCAATTCGTACGTTGCCGACTTCCCACCAACAACGGTGGCGCGCCCGCGACGTGCGACGTATTTTTTTTTGTATTTCTTTCGGATTAATCGGAATTATTAACGGGAATATAAACTCGGCGAGCAGTTCGCGCGGACAATTATCAATATAACAACATAATATTGCGCTATACCTGTACTCTGAGCTACACCTAACCAGCCTAACCGTCTCTCGTACGTATCGATCGGTTTTTTAAAATCGGATTTGGATTTAGCATAGTGTACCGCTGTGGGGTTGTGCCGGTATATGTCTAATATCGAAATAGCACAACGATGCCGGAGCATCGCTTTTCGTATCATTGTCGTAGCATGTCGGTATGATAGGAACCACCATCGTCCACCGCGATTTGAAAAAACGGCATCCTTGCCGGATGAAATTACCCGGTTTACCGGCAAACGTGCGACAAGACTGGAGCTTCACACGAATACAGTTACCACACGACTCGTCGACAACTCGCAAGACATCAGACGACTGAAGCCATTCGACTTGGTATAATTATTAGATTAAAAATGGGGCTGCTTCGTTGGAAGTAAAACCCACACAAGTTTTGTATATATATATATATACTGCATACCCGTCTCGGCTCCGCCCGAGCGTGAGTGTGAAGGAGTAGGTTGCAAATAAATCTAGAATACGCAGAAATTATTCGAAAAAATGTTTTATTATTGTACTGTATCCTGAGTAAAAAAAAAAAAGAAGAAAAGTTCACCTTATTAAAAAAAAAAAAAAAAAATTAAATTTATAAAATGTCACACCTATACACAATATTTTTTTGTTTTATCCGTCGTCGGCAGTAAAACGAATTGATTCACGGGATTTCCGGATTTTCTGGACAGAGCTACGTATGGCTGTGACCATGCGAAAAACAATCTTCGCGCAGATCGACTCCCACGCATGTCAATGTGTCTGCCCTTGCGACTTATTGATGGCGACTGCGAAACAAACTCTAACTGGAAATTGCACTATTTTTAACTCAATCGTCAAGTCGGAAGGAATCAAAAGGAATTCTCCGTGTAAAAGCGAGCTCCCCGGCGGCCGGACCCGTAAGAATTGTCACTTCGATCACATTATTACGACGCAAAACCGTAATTTGCAACCGCGTTCCGTTGCACAATCTGGGGGAGGGTTAAGATTTCGAAGCAACATAATCGGATGCATACCTCATTACGGCTCGCTCTGAATTTAAAAATTGTTTATCGCCGTTTTATTATTAACAGTATTAAACTGTTGAATAGCCTATGTCATTTCTCGCGTGGTAAACAGGCTAATAAAAATAATAATTTCGGCCAAATCGGTTTAATAGTTTCGGAGTTTACCCCGAACGTACAAACAACAAACGCTATCGTTTTATATATTAGCATAGATATTACATTTGTATGTATTAATCACTCGTACTGATTTATATTCATAACGGTTCTTCTTATATCGTTTTAAATAAAAATGCCTCTGGGCAATTAAAAAAAAAAAAAAAATAAAAAAATCAAAATCTTGTACAGACGGGTGAATAAATACCGGTACGGCGATAATATTATTACGATAGTATTACACGCGGCCAGATATAATGTAATATTATAATATTATACACACTACGGTGGGTGGAGGAAACCTTTAAAAATAGATTTTTCATTAAAAAAAAAAAAAAAAAAAAAAAAAAAAAAAACAACGACGACGGTATTATATAAGGCGTTTATTATGTAATAATAATAATAATAATATAACAAACTTTCAATGCCCTCCGCAACACGAACGAACGCCATTTTGCCGCGTCCGATCGTTAAATGTATTTTTAAAGGATCGCTTTTCGCGTGGGTTAAAAAACGGCACACCCCTTTTTTCTGATTTGCGTACGCCGGTCGCGCGCGCATACATTATTGGGTATAGTAAAAAAAAAAAAAAAAATAATAAAAAAAAAACACCTCCGTCGTGTCCCGCGTTTGAAAAACGCGCCGTCAAACTTTCGGGGACCCGGTGTAAAACACCGTATAAAATATTCTTATAATACATATATATATATATATATTTTTTATTATTATTTTTTTTATTTTTTTTTTTTTTTGTTCCGTCGCATACCCGTACATATATATATATATATATATATATATATTTATATACAGCGAAGTTACGCGATTGACTGAATCCATAACGTTTTGGGGGCCACGGCGAGTGTACAACGCGGCTGGGGGAGAAAAAAAAACGGTTTAAAAAAAAACAAAACAAAACAAATACACATATGTTTCGTTTGTTTTTATATAAAAAGCGTTTGTTTTATTACGATTTCACACGACGCGGTTTCAAACGATCGTTTTTAACACGAACGATCTGTATCGGATTTTATTTACAAATAAAAAACGCGTCCGCCGGATAAGCTGCTCTGGACGCAGACGGTATATACGGCGTCCGTATCGGTATAAAAATCATCAATAATCTGTTTTAATTAATACACGGGGTCAGCGATTATTTTCGGAACCAATCGCTAACTCTACGCTAACATTGATATCAGCTAAAATAATTGTTGGCCCGTAACAATATTAAAAAAAAAAAATACAATTTTATCACATCACAATAGTGTTATACGGGAAAAAGCGATTTCACCGGTGACGGCGTTACATTTTTAATACGTTATTTTATCTCCAAAATCATCGCAATTTAATAAACACCTGGGCAACCAAGTGGGGAATTTTAATAAATCCCGATAAATCTTTCTACGTGCCGTTTACACTACGAAAAAACGACCTGCCCTCGCTTCAACTTCAAGGAGTTGGGATTCCTACATCGAATCGGGCAAAATATTTGGGAATTTTACTAGACAAAAGATTGCCGCGGGGACCGCATTTAAAGTCCAAACGTAAAATCCTTAACGACCGACTTCATCTACTTAGGCCGATTCTCAAATCCAAACTATCAATACACACAAAGTACACGTTGTACACGTCTCTACTCAGACCCATTTGGCCGTACGGTATCCAAATCTGGGGAGGTGTGCCAAACCTTCTCAAATCCGCACTGTACAAGCTTCTCGGTCCATCACTCTCCGGCTAACAGCCTCGGCCCCTTGGTACGTAACAAATGAAACCCTACACAAAGATCTAAGAATTCCAACAGTTGACCAATTGGCTAAATTGTACTGTAACAGATTTTACTCCAAACCACAAAACCATCCCAATCCTTTGGTCTCTCGCCTTGTACTTCACGTACTCTTCCCGACAACCCACCGCGCCGACTCAAAAGAAATTGGTGCCGTGACCTGTTAAATTAATGAATAAAAACAAATTACTGGAGGGTACCGTCGCTGGACGATTTCCCTCATCTTGTGCTTGATGTGTTATTTTATTATGTATGTAGTGTTATGTCAGTCATCTTTTTTACTTATTGTGTTATGAAATACAGATTGTAAATTTTCTATAAAAAAAAAATACGTTATTTGTATTTAAAATCAAGTTAGACTTTTAACATTTATAGTCTACTATATATTCCAATATTCCGTAGTGAGTACGCCGAAGAAACTATTCAAGCAATTCAAACGCAACACATTTTTTAATTTTACCGTGATGACTAAAATAAATTTAATTATATTTTCAATATTTACGTTTTAAAACGATTCTTTGACAAAGTACCCCTCCCCTTATCGTAGAAGTATTCTATCATAACGCCCGGGAATTAAAACTAAAATCATAACGAGTCGAACCAAACAATTTAAACAATGTTTTCAAACATCTGTTTGAAAAACAATTGGTTTTTTTTTTTATTTTTTATTTATGAACCATGTTTAAAAGCAGCCAACCCCGGTACTTATACGCGAATAAATTCTTTTCGATATTTTTTTTTATTATATGTAAATGACGCGTCATGGACCAAACGTCACTATATATATATATATATAATTTTTTTTTTATATTATATACGTATAAATGGTTACACGGGGATAAAAAAAAAATATATATATATATATATATACATGAAAAAAAACCGGTGTTTTTTTTGTTTCGTTTTTTTTCTTTTACTCGTGCACACACCCCTGCGACGGCCGTCTCGGTTTCGCGTTATTAATGGTCCGCCCGTCGTTCGATATATTATAATATTATAATAATATCTTTTTACCCGTGAAACATACGCTCCTCGTCTTCTTTTGTAAAAACGGAAAAAAAATATTATATTATGCGTATAGTATTCAAATCACTGTTGTTGTTACTCTTGTTGCCGGAGAGAAAAACACAAGCCCGCAGTAAAAATATGATGTCGTGATAAAGCGGTTTTTTACGGATGCGCACAATACGCATCTGCAGTTTCCGCCCCTCGGCGTATAATACGATGACGGCGATGGTGATGCATCTGGTTCGAATTATGTTTTTAAAATAGATCCTTCGAAATATATACGCGCATATCGATAGAAATCTGTAGGTTTTAATAAATTTACAATTTGGCCAGCCGACGCTTTCATTTATCCCGAACGCCTACGTTACAAGTGCCAACGAATTATGCAATTATATTACCGTTCGTGTTTTTAACGAATTTTAATACGATTTACACGTTTGAACTTAAAAAGCTAATAGACGAATACGGTTTCAACGTTTTTGTCCGTATGTAAAACAAAAGACAAAAAAAAAAAAAAACAACTCGATCATATAACTGATTCGCGGATTCGTAAACTCAGAGAAAAATAGAAAAAAACCGGTAGAATAATTTTAAAATTGCACCGCGTCTAGGAAATTATAGTATTTACGATTTCCGTCAAAAACTTCAAAACTTCAAACGATTATAGAAAAGAAAAAACAAATCGTAATTACGAATTTTCGATATAATTTATATCGTCGCAAAAACAACTAAATATATTACGATGGCTCTTGTATCAAATTGTCGAGTATTATTTTCGAGAAACCTAATGGAAACAATACGAGAACCACCTAACCTAATCAGCCAAAATAATACACTTACTTACAGTAGCTACAGTATATTTGTTGGAATATTAACAATTTTTTTAACTACACATCCGCTTTTATCCGTCGTCGTATTTTATATTTTTGCTGCAATTATATTTAAAACTGTTACTCGGTTTTATTTTAATAACTATGTAAAACTGCAGCAGTAAAAAGCGTATTACTATATTTGCATACGTTTTTTTAATATGATAATAATAATAATAATATGTGAAATGTAATAATAATTACAGTTACGAATACAAAATGTTTTTTATGACATTTCCGTATTGAAATATTGAACCAAAAAAAAAAAAAAGCATTTTGTTAACGATATTAAAAACACTGAATGAATAATCACGGTCATAAATTATAAGTAGGTACTCCAAAATTCTACAGTACTGTTAGTGATAATTTGCACATAATATAAATTAAAAGTAAAAAAAAAAAAAAAAATAGAATTATTCTGCGTGTTAATACAATTCATTTATCAGATTTAGGTTTTTTTTTTTTCGGTAAAAACCGACGAAGTCTACTGTAATTTGCAAATTTATTTCATTAATATGTTAATATATTTTATAACTTCAGAACTCCAAATGTATTCATATTTTTTTAATTTATTAGTAATGTTTCGAGCAAAATTTGTTTGAAATACTAAAATTTTAGTGTCAGGGTTGTACAAGCATTCTAAGCATCACGGGTCGTGGTAAATGAAGTAGAAGAAGAAGCATTATTTTCTTGATTTCACAGGAAATAATGTATTCAATGTTTTAATTTTCTATTTTTCATTATAATTAAATATTCCACGCAAATTTTATTGAAATTTGAAATCGTTATAATATGGAAATATGAGAGTACGTTGGCGTGTTTTAGTCAAGGTGACTGTTTTACAATAGCTCTAATCAAATATTGCGATCAGTGATGTGGAAGAGACACCCCACAATAGATTAGATATAAAATATATCTACGGGATAGTAATAAATTAATAATTTTACATCCCACTTGAATTAAAACAATATTCCCGGCAAATATAATTCATAAAAAAAATGTTCTAAAACGTTAATAATTGTAATAACACGAAGTATAGGACCCGCGGATTTTCATGAAAAATATTTAATGCGAATTTACGACGATAAGAACAGCGCATGTGACTATGACTAGGACTGTAATTAGAAATCTCGGTCAGCGATGTAAATATAAGTGACCTCCTGATTGCATTAATGTATATAGGTAGAAATTAATTTCGCATATTTAATAACCGAACGTTAAGAAACGAGGCGCAAACCGTAAAGTTTTTTTTTTAATTTAACGGTCACGATTTTGCAAAATGCATTTTGGAAAAATAATTTTGTAACCTATAAACAGTTATTTAACAGTTATTTCAAAGTTTCCCGTGATATGTACAAGTAATATAGATTATTGTATATGTATACATACGAGTACCCAAAGAGTAATACAGTAGGGTTTTTATGAACGTTTTTACATTTTACATTTTTTCCAAACATTTCCCGCGTTCGCCGCTGACAGTCGGGGATTCGTGTTTTGAGTAAATACATATTTTCGACGGTTTTTTACGCGTGTAATAATATAAAGGATATTTGTGAAGAGAGAGAGAAAAAAAAAAAAACAAAAAAACCAACGTTATTTTTCCGACGACGGGCCTTAACGGCTAGACACCGTAAACGCGTCACGCGTTCGTCCGCCTTTCCGCGTTCGATTCCGATTCGGTTAGGTGTGTTATTGTAGAAAAAAAAAAAAAAAATAAAAACTATATATTTACGAGTGACGTAATGTACGTAGGGGGTACCTGTATCTATTTAAATTTATACGGCGGCGAAACGTCAAAAAAATAAAAGGGGTTTTAGAAAAAAATCGTTCACGGTTGTAAATAAAGTAATCCAACCCCGGACGCATTTACAAAAAAAAATAACTACATAAAGTATTATGCGTATTCCGTCCAAATCACGTATTGTAGCCATCCGATACATCCTGGTTTTCGACAAACCCTTTCTGATTTATGTATAGGCATAATGTTTATATTGAAATTTCAATATCCCATACCTAATACGCCGTTTTGTACGTTTTATCCCCGAAACGAGGAAAAAAAAAAAAAAATCATCTATACAATATAAACCCCGGGAGTTGTAGACGTTAGACGACGCACCGAAAGAGGGTTGTCACTACAACGTATTATGTAACGTTACTAAAAAAAAAAAAAAAAAAAACAGTAAAAATCCGCGGCAGCCGTTGACCTAAAAATCTTGGTCTCACACTAAAAAAAAAATCCCTATCGTTTTTTTTTGTAAAAAAAAAATTACATAAAGGTGGATATTCATGGGAAAAAAATACTCGAAAACCTTTTTTTATTCCGTTATTGGGGTGTTTTTTTTTTTTTTTTTTTTCTTTCTTTCTTAAACAGATGGGTGCGAATTTCCACAAATACTGCACGAGAATAATTACAAGATTACGTACGTATAGGGAATCTAGGTCATCGATTGGGGAACGATTTCTTTTTTTCTTTCATTTTTTTTAATCAAAATCCGGTCGAAACTCTTTTCATAGTTTACGGGGTGGGTGTTTACCTACGTATATTTTTTGTTATACATGATCGATGCAAAATATCGAAACACGAGAGAGAGAGAACAGGTACGAAACTCCCACGCAGGGAACCGGAATGTAATTACGTTTCGACAATGTAATATAAAGAAAATAATATAAAACCTCGGATCCAGGTATTTGTTGTTGCGTTGTGTTTTTGTGCTTCTCCGCGCGGTGATCGACAAATTGAATGATTAAACTGCCGCAACGATAAACGGCGGGGAGGGCGGGGGGAGAGCGAGACGAAAGGAGGCGATAATAATGAATTTTGCCGATCATTTTTTTAGGTGCCTGCAGGTGATGCGCGTTAAGTATACATTTTATTCGACGCACGAATTATTGCGACGATTAAAGCAGCGTGTAGCAACAAAATATTATCGAGTATAACAATGGCCGAACAAGAAAAAAAGGTCTCGATAAAAATATCCCCGTATGCCAAAACGGCCAGAGGAAAACAACGGGGCCGAAACAAAAATAACACAGTATAATAATAATATTCTCGTCGGTACACATATATTTGGCGGGTAGGTATGGACATTTTTTTTTTTTTTTTTTTGTCCACTGTTAGTACACGGTTTGTCAGATGTATTTTGTTATCCGGCGTTGACGCGATATTTTACGTATTTGGATTAATTTCTATAATCGGTATTGAATCAATTTTTCGCCAAAAAATACCATTGTATTCTTCTTGTCGTTGTTCCGTAGCTTTTATAGAGCCTCCGTTACGTTATACTCACTCTCTTCAAATCCTCGTTTCTCATTTTTCAAGACGCCAGTCTTTTCGGCGTATCTATCCGTCTGGATAAAATTTGATCGAGTGCAGTTTATTATTTGAATATCTTTGAATTGAGTCCATATAAAACAAGTGTGCACCGACGGTAGAATTAAAGGACGTAGATTCCATTGAGGCCAAAGCTGGTGGCGTAAAATTCACAAGTCGGGTCTGTCTAAGGAATGCAAGTCCGATTCTGAGAGAAGTAGATATATCAAGTATTTTTTTGGATTTCCATTTTTAAACGGAAATGACGTAGTTGAATGTTTCACGGAAGATTTGATGGCAATGAAACCACGTAACGGCAAAACAAATTTACAGTTTTGCAGATTACATTTAAAATAATTACGTTGGCGTTGTACAGTTCAACCATCCAAAAAAAAAAAAAAAAAAAATTCGGTGTGAGTTTTCAGCGAGCACCAATCGGACAACTAACAGTTGTGAAAGTTTAACACAAATTAAATGCATTATTTCATTCAGGACATCCAAATATTTGTATTCTTGTTGGTACTCTTCTGGGCAAACAGTCAGTTACGCATACAAAATTACGAAGCAAAGCAACAAAAAAAAAAAATTGGAAACAAAGGAACAATTTTTACGGGAGCAGATAAACAAATTTGCAGACTTGACTATTTAAAAGCAATATCATTTGAATTTCTACTAGCAACTATTTAAATGTTTACATAGTTATTATAAATAATAATATAAAAACAATATTTTTTTTTACCGTTTACACGCGGTGTAAACAAGCAGGCACATTTTTGGTAGACTACTCGGCCAACCTCCACGTTTTGTCTTCTGGATAACGCTAGGATTGGCTGGAGGGACCCATTTCAAACGACCGATGAATATTTGTCGGACTCAACTCGAACAACTCAAAAGCAATCGTGGGACACGATTCGATATTGCCGGCCTTTAGCACCCTGTTGGGGCGGCCACTAGGTATTCTCCTCTAGATTTGTCACCAGGCGTCGTCTCTCAGCACGGCCTGCACGTAATTCCACTAATTTTCACTACTGATAAACGACGATTTAACAATAATAATCGGCTTTCGAGACGACTGCAAGTATGCTGAATAAAATCTCTCGTTGGCATTCTGGCTGGGCGCGTTCTCTATTCGGCCCGGCCCCGAAAATACGACGCGATATTACACATTGAGCTAATAATAAAAAAAATAATAATAAAAAAAAAAATAAAAAAATGGCCGAAGATTAATGCGCTATTAAAAACGGCTAATAAGTCGACGAGAGGGATCGGGCGAGGACGACATGCGGTACCCGCACGTTAGTAATATGATTATACAAAATGTTAATGGAAATTTATATAACTTTTTTTTTATCTCTCTCTGTATATATCATTTAATATAATTAGCTATTAGATTATTTCATATCGATATTATACACATATATTGTAGTCGTAAATTAAAATACAGCGCAGTATAGTATAATATTTTTTTATAAAATACGATTATCGTAATATTTTCCCCTCCGCCATCCCGATATATTCGTCGGACCGTTACTAACGTCGAGATATTTTTTCCCTCGCAGCGGGGTCGCAGTTTTATCGCAGGCCACACGTTGACATATTTTTTCGACGTTACTATATTATATACACGTATAACGTAACGTGATTTTTCTTTCTTTTTTTTTTTTTTCGTACAAAATTAATCGTTCGTCTTTAGGTTGGATTAAATAATACCCTGTCGAAAACTATTGTATACGCAAGATATAGGACCCAGGACGCATCGTCCCGAAATCCCTTTTTAATCGTCACGTTCGGAATTTTCCAACGTCCGTTCCGTTTCTCGTGATTTCACACAAATATACTCAAGTGGTGGGTTTTTTTTTTTTTTTTGTTTTTATTTTCATTACATACCATGCACATTCCAGGCCGTATGGTTTTGACGTTACCTTGCCCAAGTGTTCAAAATAGTTTACAGTGTTCCTGTGCGTCTAATTCGCGAATTATTACTATTGAACGGTCGATTAAAATTTCCGCGTACGCACAGTGACGTGCCCGGGAATTTCAATAGGAAGGAAGGAATATACATATATATAGTAAATTATTATATAATCACGAATAAATCGTAGAATCTTCTTCCGTATCAAAATAGTATACCAAAGGTAATCCAAAGGTTCCGGCGTTTCCGACAAAGGCCAAATTTTATTGAAAACAGTTATACTAAATATACACACAAATAAATGTAAACCAACGGTAGGGGAGCGTACGGATCTGGGAAATAACGTCCGAAGACAAAATACGTTTTATGCGTAATTTGTGTTGTGTTCGTTAAAATTTAATATTGTGAAAACATTATTCTTTTGAATTAAACAGGGGAACGCTTAACGGCTCAATGGGGTTGGGCGAGTACAATTGTGATTTTGGTTTTGATTTGGAATAAATAGATTAAAATATGAAAACCTTAAAATCCAGTAGAACGTACACCGTAACCGAAATCAACGTAATATGCTAATTTTTCTATTATAATTAAATGTTTGTAATCGGTTCAACGTAGAACACCTTTCTAGTATATTTTTTTATTCGGCGGGTACGCCTCCGGAGAACATTTTAGTGAAATATCGACAACTCGAGTAGACCCCCGTATTACAGTCTATACGGTTTGCGATCGAGTTTTAATCTGTAAGTATTATACCCGGCAATGCTAACGAAAAATCCATAACCGTACCGCCTATGTACCCCTATTATACACTTATTACCTATGCCTGGACATAAATAACGTTTTGACACTTTTCGGAGTGGATAGATAAATGTAAAAAAAAAAAAATTCGTTCAACAGCTATAGATAAACTGCACGGTATAATATAATAATAACGTTCGCGTAACGTTATTGTATATATATATATATATATATATATATATATATATATATATATATATATATATATATATATATATATATAAACGTACATGATTACACATTGAACAAAAAAAAAAAAAAAAGGATCGTGGGAGGAAAGTTAATATTTTTATTAATACATGTCCTATATAATTACGTCACTGGATACATAATATATATATACAGGGTGTCCCACGAAGATATACCAATTGCTATATCTCCCGAGATAATAAAATTAATCAAATTTTGTTTCTATTTATATTTTTACATAATTCACAGGGAGGTTCCAGGGAGAACTACAAATATTCATATTTCAATTTTTAATTTTATGATATGGTAACAGTTTTTAAATAATTACCTTTTATTTTATAATTACCAGAAAATCTGAAGACTGCCATATTATAGAGCTTATTACTGTTCATCTGAAAATGTTGACGTTTCGACTTTTTATTGTCATTAACCTCATGATTTTTAATATTTTTTTTTATTAAGTTTACAGAATAATAATGTATAATTTAATATCGTTCTGTAAACTAAGAAAAATATTAAAAATCACGAGCTCAATGAAAATTAAAAATCGAAACGTCAAAATGTTCAAAATAAATTTAAAAAAAAAAAAAAGTCAATAAAATCCAGCCATGTTGAAATTTTTTAAAAAAATATTAAATCAAAAAGTAGTATTTCACCGAAACATAAAAATTTAATTAAAATATATGAACACTTGTATCCCTGCGAATTATATATATATATAAAAAAACAACCAGAACTCGATATTATCAATATCATCCCAGAAGATATCGCAACGGGTATATGTTCGCGGCACGCCCTGTATACACTTGGAGAGGCTGCCAACGTCTACGTCGAGGGCCAAACGTTTGCGAATTAAATATTAATCCAAATTAAATTTCTCTTCTATTTACGCCCCACAGCAAATACCGGCTCTGGGCGCGGTTTTTCGTATATATATATATATATATATATATATATATATATGCATGTATGTACTAATAAAGCGTAGGGGTGTTTTCGATTTTCGTGGCCGCAAACAATCGAATATAGTCGGGACATCGACGTTCAAAAATATGGATTTTGACGTATCAGGTACCGATATCATTATAGGGCGGCATTCGGACATAATAACATATTATAGAGTGGCAAGTTTTACCATCACAATTTTTTATTGTCCGACGGCCTTGTGGGTGGACTAACTGCAACGCAAACTATAATTATATAGTGTATGGAAATGTGTCCACAAAGTATACATTACGAAATATTTCAATTAATTATATTATAATTGTTGTCGTTTTTTTCGTTTTGTTTGTAAATTTATTACAGGGAAAAAGGTAATACCGAATAATTTATTATGTAAAAAAAAAAAAAACATGTTTTTCGAACATTCGTATCGTATTAATAAATACTCAATACGTTCCGATTCGTTGATGAAATTTAAAATTGTATCTATTACCCGAGGGAAGAATTTTATTTGGCACATTTTTTTATTATCTGTGCACTACGCGTATTCCCGTATTGTTCCTATTTTAATATGCATACCTGTATTACCCATAAGTAAATATATTAGTGTCTTAAGAATGTCCACTAACAATGTATTTCCCGATAGCACAAGTGACGTATATGAGTGGAGGTGGGATTTTATATAGGTAGTTTCAATTTTTTAGGAGGACATTTTCCCGCTTCCAATTGGCGATAATACAAGTGTCGGCCGGTTTGAATTTTTTGAACGCACAACTATTAGCGGGTTTTGCGTATTTGTTTGTTTTGTTTTTTCCATGTAAAATCTCTATTAATCTCTACTGTCTTTTTTTCCCGTGGAAATAAAAGCAATCGCCGCCCGCCTGGATTTCTTTCTATTAATTCGTCCCACGTAGTTGCCTTCGAACCAATTCTTTTAGCGTTGGTTCCGCAATTCGCCTGGTAATAGTATTCGGCCAAGGATTCGATAGCCGAATCCAGATTGTTTATTGGAACAAATCCAATAAGATTATACAAACAATTTTTTATATAATATATTATTTCGTAGTAACGGTTGAGAATTCGATAAATTAAAATTTATTTAGATATTAGTGAGTGACCGACGTCAGTGTGATGATATAGTATTGGTTTTTTTTATATATTTATTTTTTTTGTGTGTTCAAACGTCTTTAAAGTCGGTGTTTTCACTGTGCAATTTCATCGACGGCAACAATATAAACGCGAAAAATATAGCAATATTTATTTCATTGTTAATATATATATATATATTATAATAGAATAAAGTCTCTAACGTCAAACGGATGGGCGGGTATGAAGTGGATATGTCCCCCATTGTATTTTACCCTCCACGCATCACCATCTAATTAATAAAATAAAAATACTAATAGGCAATAAAAAAAAAAAAAAAAAAAAATGATCGTATTCAAATTATTAATCAAGTTGATAAACTGTACAAAATTACGCATTATCGATATTTCGATTCGTTATAGTTACAAATCGCAGTATTATTTAAAAAATTGACATTATAAAACGTATACGAACGTACACACACGTGGCACTGCCACATACTTTGATATATCAGTTTATAATAAAAAATAATAAAAACAGTTGCTATTAATTAAAATAGCAAATAACCAAAAAAAAAAAAAAAAAACCACGATTAATTATTATTATATACAGTTTGTAAGATTTAAAAATTACAATATACTCGTCGTATATATTTATGATCAACTGTTGAAATATTTGTGCACATTCGAAGCGTTTGTAGATTATTATCGTATACTTGTTATAATATTATGTAAACATATGTTTTTAGGTGATAAAAAAAAAAAAAATTTAAAAAGCTATTTATTATTCTCCGTCAATACGTTCCGGTAGTTAACGCACGACCATGTGGGTTCACGTCAACGAGGGATGAATGTTATTTTGAGACCAATATATTGTTAAACGACTTTGAAACGTTTACAATTGCCCGTACAAGAATATATGTCGGATTTTAAAATCCGCCCCTTTCACTACCTTTTAAATATCAGCCGTTAGAACTTACGATTGTATACCGTCACGGTATTTCTAACGTCGAAAATGATTCGTATCATTTTATATCCATTTTTTTCTTTTTTTTTTCTTTTAATAACTACAAGACTTTGTCTTGAAAGAACATTCTTCTTTTAAGAAATCATCGTTGCTAGATGTCGACGGTCTTCCAGAACGTGGATCATCTTCAGTTGACTGTCGACCATTCTTGAAACGTTTAAACCACTCGAAAGTCACGGACCGACTTAAGGAATTATCCCCAAAAGCAGTTTTAATCATTGCGTACGTCTCCGTTGCATTTTTGCCAAATTTCAAGCAAAACTCGATGCACACCTGTTGTTCGTTAATTTCGGACATGTCAAAAACGGTTGAATTTAACCACGTGTAAAATTAAATTGAAATAAGATAGCGACTTCGGGTTTTGTTTAAAATATTCACTAGTACGTGGGGAATAAATCTGTATATAATTTAAAACGTTGTCATGTGTAGATTAGTTGTAATGACATTTGTCCTGGTAATTTTTGAACAGACCTTGTGTATATATATATATAACTCAAAGAGCGTTTTCAACATTTCGCCACGTCTAGAAAGGACTGATATTATAAGTTCACGGTGATAATTTGCTGGTCACTACCTTACATCTTTAAAGGAATCGCTATAACGATAAAACAAAATAGAAAATAACAGAATACCGTTTTTGCGTAAATATTCAATGGAAATAAGGAATATCAACACAAAAAAAAAATAATAATAATAATAATAATAAAATTACTTTTCTCATCAACGCACCCCGGCTATAGATGAAATAATAAAGCTCTCTCTCGTCGTCGTCGTTATTTTTTTATTTTATTTTATTGGAGCGAAATTTCCGGTAGAAAAATTGACACAAAAAAATAAACACATCATACCAGAGCAAAACCAATACGTCCCGGAATCTAAAATAATATCGCGGCCGTGCAGGAAGTGCAATGTACCGATCAAATGACACGTGCGCAGGCACAACCCTCCCCGGACGGAAACGGTTTAAAAAAACAAAACGTGTGCCAATTATTCCGGCACGGCCCGTTTCGGAAATGTTTCGTGCCGATTTATATATTTTCAGCCCCGGTCCGGCACACACCCACAATCACACCCTAGAGCCGAACTATTCGAAATCCACCCCCGGGCTATCGATAGATTTTGGCGTCCCGGGGAGGTTTTTTTTTTTGCCGTGCCCCCTCCCCCTAAATACCGAAAACTTCAGAGGAAACCCACCGGACGAAAAATTATCGAAAATTGTATTTAGACGATTTAGAAGAGAGTTTTTCTCGATTTCACACTATAGCAGCACAATATACGAGCAATTCGAGACGGTTTTACAGTCGCTTCTTTGTAGCTATTCATTTTGCACCGTGGTGCATCATTTCGCATCAATATTTTTAACAGATTCCGCTTCAATGTTCAGGACGGCATACTATATAATTGTTTAACGTTTCTTATTTGGTAACTGTGGATTTTACATATTTTATTTCTTTTCAACGCAGACAAAAACATTTCCTACTACCACTACTACTACTACTACTACTACTACTACTACTACTACTACTACTACAATAATTATTATTTGTTAAGTACTCTATTTCCCATTAGGTTGTATAATGTTAGGCTAGGCGACTTATTAAATATGTCACTGTGTCAACATTGTTAACGTTTTGTTCGTAGTATTAATAGTTTGACTATTGTTTTGGTGAAAAATATATACTCGTATAATGTTTGATTGAGATAATAAACTGCTCTAAACCCAAAATTAACTGAGATTTCTATGCGGTCTGCGTTATTTTCTATGTTCCCCGTTAGTTAGATATAAATTATATTTGTAATTAATTTTAATTTTTCAAACGAAGTAAACAAAAGAGTTTTTATGACAACCAATGAGTAATTGCAATGTTAGTCGATGATATTGGTTGATATTGCTTATTCCTAACAATTTGTTTAATATTCGGTTCAGTTTCGGCCAATGCACATCTTATGCCGTGTTCCATGTTCAATCGGTTTCTTGCTTTTGTTTTCATTGTTGAAAATCTACTTTCACACCCGTACAGTTTGGAAAAAGAGATCAGTATTATTTTCACGGCTTTTTCCGATAATAATGGATACTCGCCGACAATTTTTCGCCAAAATATTATTAGAAGGTAATAAAACAATCAGTGTCATTAGGACACCACCAAAGCTATTAACATCAATTATATTATTATAACTACTATTACAATCGTAGTACACGTGACTGATGATGTAGAGTTAACAATAATAGGTATAAATTACGTAAAAAAATAAAAAATTAGTCTAGTCTTTACCCCTTGGGGGCTAATTACCTTCAGGCTGGGAACCATCGGTTTAGAATAATATCGCCTGTTATAACATTAAAACAGTACAATATTCCTGAGGGCGAGACGATGCGTTTTATTTCCCCGTTATTTCAAATATAACGTTCAATTACGTACATCGGTCGGTAAATACCGATACGTTTTCGACATTTTTAAACGGCTGGTAACTTATCTATCCAATAAGATTGCACAACAATTTTCATATATTATATTATTTCGTAGTAATGGTTGAGAATTCGATAAGTTAAAATTTATTTAGATATTAGTGAGTAACCGACGTCAGTGTGATGATAGTATTGTTTTTATATATATATATATATATTTTTTTTTTGTGTGTTCAAACGTCTTAAAAGTCGACGTTTTCGCTGTGCAATTTCATCGACGGCAACTATATAAACGCGAAAAATATAATAATATTTATTTCGTATATTAATAGTAAAATAAAGTCTCTAACGTCAAACGGAAGGTTACCGATACGTTTTCGACATTATTAAATGGCTGGTAATTTATCGAAAAATTAATTTAAAAAAAAAAAATACACACACACATATTGTGTTGACCTCTTGAATATCGTCCGCTTTTCATTTTGTCAATAAGCGTTTTTTTTTTTTTTTTACCGTGAAACCGAAATTAATCGAGTTCTAATGCAGTCCGCGTTGGCCGTTAGTCGGACTCCGGGACAACAAATACGGATAGCACACGTCCTTTTGATATAACCACCGCGGATAGCATCGCGAAATATCGGCGGTACTCGTCCGCCGGGAAGACGCGGGGGTAGACAATGACGACAATAACGAGTGCGGTGGCGGACGCCGCCGACGCATACAAATTACGATCATTTGGAATTTCGAACCGGCCGTAAATAGTTCACGGTACAATACGTACGCGGCGCGGCGTCGTAATAATATAAATATAATAATTTATAATATAATAATAATTTATAATACCGGGACCGGTGGCGGCGGCAACGGCGGTGGAGTGTGTGTGTGTGTGTGTGGGTGGGTGGGGGCGGGTAGGTGAAACCGTTCGTCGGCGATGAAATCCGTTACAACGGACGCGTCGGGGGCGCGTTTTGGACAGCGTAGAATAATAATAATAATAATAATACTAGTAGTAGTAATATAATAATACGTTATTATTATTATGTCGCCCCTAGGCGCGAAGCGGACCGCCGGTCAACGCCGCGGGCCCCCATTGTGGACGATCCCGCGGGCGGCGCGTGGGGGTGCACGCGCCCGCCGTCCGTGTGTGTGAATGCGAAAAATCAATACCGCCCCCGCGCCGCGTCCGGCAGTTCCCCCGTTCGGCCGGAGATGTGACCGTTCGACGCGGAAAACGGAATATATATATATGTGTGTGTGTTCTACTCGTATACATATATTACACATACACACACATATATATATATAAATATAATAAATATATATATATGTACGGGAGCGCGCGCGAGTTAGCCAGTGTGTAACGTCGACACATCTGTTGAAATGACCCAGTTGTCGACGTCGACGTGGTCGTCGTCGTCGTCGTCGTCGCCGCCGCCGCCGCCGTAGTCGCCGTGGTCCGCGCACACGGTGAGAGGAGACCTAATATAATATAATGTAATATAATAATAGCGTAACGGGCGAGTTTTACGGCGGCCGGCGCGGGGGAGTCGTCAACGATAAAATAAAATAAAAAAAAAAAAAAATAACACCTAAACGACTTCTCTCGTCTATTGTTATTACGGATAGTCCGCGGACACTACTATTGTGTTTATAATAATATTATATTGTGCGTTATCGGCCGAGGCGCGGCCCGTAATAATATAAAATAGTATTGTAAAATATACGCGACGACGGCGCGGGCGCAATTATACAGGGGAATCGGACGGCTCCCCCTCCCCTCCCCTACCCCTTGCTCGCGCGCCAAACGGACAAATGGGACCGGGTGCAGGGGGAGGGGTCCGACGGAATAATAATAATAAGAAGAAGAATAATAATAATATTATTAACGCGGTGTTGGAGAGCGCCCCTCGAATTTTCCGTATTATTACGTACGAGGTAATTCCCGGACTGGGGCCGGTGAATGCCGACGGTTTGATATTTATTTCGGACATCGGTCGGTCTCCGCCGGAAACGCGGTCCCGGACGGGCGGTGCGATACGTATGATATTTGTTCGGAACGGACCGACGAATAAAAATAAATATCGTCGATGTAGTTCGATTTCGAAAACGTAAATACGTACGGGGTTTTGTAAACCGGTTCCAAAGCGTATTTTTCTGTTTGACCGTCGCGCATAATTGACAAATCCGCACGTAACGTTTTATACTCCTAAATAATTTGGTAAAAAAAAAAAAAAAAACAAATAGTCCTCCGACCGATCCAAAGTAAACTCGTTTATGAATTCAAACAAATTTCCGTTGTTATTTTTATATTTTTTTTATTAAATCGAACCGCTCGCGAATAACGTAAAAACCGCCGTTGCCGTTCCCCTTAAATGGTTGTCGGGCAATAGTTTAGCGGGAAATCCGTGTCGTTAAAACGGTAAAAAATAATTATCGACTATTGCGAAATTGGAGAAAATTTGAAAAACCGTTTGCCGGGGGGCCTTTATGGGGGGGATCGATGAACGGAAATCGACGGAGCAGGGGTGCGATTGAAAATTTGTACGACTCCGAAAACGATTTTTACCCATTATAATCTTCGGTCCTTGTATAAATGTTAATAATACAGAAAATAAAAAAAAATTATTAGTTTTGCCGCCTTTAAAATTAAATTTCGATTCGATAGTCTAAATTTAAACGTTTTTTGTTTTTTTTTTTTTTGTTTTTGTAAGGGACCTCCTGCCTATTTACGGATTCTGGAAGTGTAGCGAACACGGTCAGGTTAGGATATCTATTTGACTTGAATTTCACGCTATTACAATACGAAAATTACATTGTACTTACAGGATTTCTGCCATTTCCCGCGGGTTCCATTTTTTGTACCCGAACGAGAAAAATAAACCATCACACGGCTTATCCAACTCTGTTTGAATTACATTTTTCCCGTATTGACATAAGCGATTCGGTTGTGTACTACGTACGGGACAAAATGTCGTATTATTTGCTATACACCGGTTATATTTTTTTTTAATAATACAAATCCATCGTAATTAATGTACATTTTTATCTTTTTTTTTTTTTGTTTGTTTGCTAACGAAAATGGTTCTGATATAACTGGGATAAATAATTAATCATCTTTTATCTTGTCTAGATAATCAACGAATTCGGCTACGCTATCCAAGATGAATAATAAAATTATCTAAACTGATTTATTTGTCTAGACAAAATTTGTTTTTCTTATGTACTAGTTTTACTACGCGTGCATTTTTTTCTGTCCGTAAACGACTTTTCCACCAGTAATCTGGATACGATTATCAAGTTTTTTAAGCTTACCTGAAAGACTTGGATCTAATCGGTCATTGTGTGTTGTATTTTTATAATTATCTGTGAAAAACGTATTTTTTGTACATATATAGATATAATCGATGTAAATAATATACATAGGTTAAATAAATTATTAAAAATTAAAATTTGTATCTTTTTTTTTTATCCAGATCAATTTTATCGTCGTCTTAACCTCGATAAATAAATTATCTATTATCTCTATGTAGATCAATTTTTTTAAAATTTTCTTTTATCTTTATCTAGATCAATTATTAATTATCTTCGCCCTAACGCCGCGTATTATAGCCTAGACCGATAGATACGTAAAAAAAAAACCGATGTTGTAATAAAATATTCAAAATAAACGAATGAAAAATGTATGTAACCGCGGTATATATTTAAATAAAACCGTAACACCAGAAACCGAATATAAAACCGATATCACGTATTGTAATATCGATTATTATATTTATTTTAAAACCGTGGTCAACGGAAATGGTAATTTGATAAACAATTGTGCGCTCGTGTATTTTACGATATAATATGATTAATTTGAGTTTTTTTTTTGGTTTTTTTGTTTTCTTCATACGATATCGGTTTCGAAAGAAAAAATAAATCGGTTAACTGTATATCCCGGCCCCCGGTCCCCGGTCCGCCTTTAAATATTATTCCGTAGGACATTTGGGTTTTTTTTTGTAATACCGGAGGGTCGTACAGACACAATCGCTTGACGTTTTTTTTTTTTTGTGTTTTTGTGTTTAGATTTTTTTTTGCGAATCTTTACAGCTCTATACACTCGTGTATTATTGTATAATACGTCGTGTGGTTTACGTCCGCACCAACATTCGGTGCGATTCACTGCACCTCTATACACCGTCGTCGGCAATCCGACGTTTTCCGTACGTTGTCGTTTTATTCCGGTTTTTAGATTCCGCGCGTACCGAGGAATGCGTCGGTTTTACTATACGGTCGCGTGTGCTTTTTAAATTGTCACCGCAGCGCGGAATGTATTCGGGTTGTATACTGCGATATATTACCGAGTGTTTCGTTAACGTTTTTTTTTTTTTTTTTTTTTTTTTTTTGTCTACTCGCGAAAGTCTCGTACCGGACGACGTCCGGGGCATCGGCGTACGGTGGCGTCGTCGCCGCCAACGCGTTTCAAACCTCTCGGCAAAGTGTTGAGAAAATTATCCTAAACGTCCCGGGGGCCGAGCAATTGAATTTGAGGAAAACGTATCGCCACGTGGCCACGTGACCAGGATCCATCACAATGAGATGGGGGGGGAGGGGTGAGCAGAAACCGTAATGAAATACGACGTTAGAAACGATTATGATAAAAAAAAAAAAAAAATCAAAATATTACTTTTTTTTTAATATGGCCATCCGGAGGGGGGGGGGTAAAGTAGAAATATTTTGTCTAATCTGTGGCGTTGGGACGGTAATTTTTCGATATTTCTCGTAATTTTTATTTAATAACCGGGAAAAACGGAAATATTTACAAATATAACGGTTTGTTTTATTTATTTTTTTTTTGTTTTTGTAATTCGGTGAAATATAATAATCTTAGAGACCCTTTTGATCGTGATGCAATTTTCAAAAAATTCTGAATTTTTTTTTTTTTTTGTATTACTAATCGCTATTTGAAATTTTCCGGTTTTTTTTTTTTCGTTGAGTAAAAATGTTTCCAAATAAATAGAATTTTTAATTTGAATTTATCAAAACATTTCTAACCGTATTTCTCGTATCGCATTAGGTTAGGTAGGTTAGGTTAGGTAGGTTAGGTTAGGTAGGTTAGGTTAGCGCGTATCGAGTACATATATAAATGAAACTAGACATTCTGTATGCCTTTCACAAATTCCCACCCACGATCATGGCCCACCCACTGTGCGAAGTAAGCGAGTTATTTTTTTTTTTTTTTTTGCTATTAGTTTCTGTAATTCGACGATCGTCGATGAGATCCGACGGATTATTTATTTTACCATAGCCGCCACGTTGTCCGTGACAAATTAAATGTGTTTTCCATGTATTTTTAATAAAAAAAAAATTAATAATTCGACTGGGTACTGAAACTAATTTGAATTAACACCGTCCCCTCCACAATCATAGTTTACCGCCCCTATTCTCACATCTAATTACGTGGCGTATAATTCTAATAAATTCAACACCTTTATCGAATTGAATAATAATAACTCGTAGGTTAAATATCAATATTTTTTTTGTAAAACACAATACGCGATGACACCGTCTAAATAATTACCCGTATCGTGTGGTTTTTTTTTTTTTATTTTAATAATATTTAACCGATATGACGGCGTCGTGTGAAATCAGTGAGTATACATATATATTTATTCAGGACCTAAAAATATTTGTGTATATTTTTTTTCCGTCTAAAAAATCTATTTGATTCTATTGGATTTATATCTAACGATTAGTAGTTGGTGGTTAGCCACGGTCTAGCTACTCGCCTCCTGACGGTAACAACGGCGCAATATTGTTATATTCTAATTTGTCGAATTACTTATAACGATCATAAACGGATTAGAGACGCAAAAAATATGACGTGTATGGTTATTTATTTATTTATTTATTTATTTTTTTTTTGATATTAATACAGCGTTAAAAACGAAAATTCAATAAATTAATTGTTCGATTACTCGCGGCCACGGCTATAAAACGAGTTTATTGAAATTATTATATCCCTTGTACGTTTTATAAATTCCTAGTGGTTTCCTTAATAACGCGTAAAAAATGCCGGAACACGGGAATATGTTTCTGGTTTGTTGTGGGTGGGCTGTTGAATATAAAAAAAATATATATATACAATTTTACCAACCGAGCGATAAAACTCGAAACATTTCGTTGGGCTCTGACGCGGCGACGGTCCGAATTTCGTAATAAAAATGTTGTAATTTTTTAACGGTATACTCGGATGTATTCATCGCCCGCAGTTACGCGTAATAATATATTGTAGTGTAAAATTGCACCGGAGAAGAAACCCTAGGAAGAAAAAAAATAAGTCGTACCTATATAAGTGCTGTTGTAGCCGGACAGACGGACGGAATTCCGATTTTTAGAATATAAGGCGTGTCTTAAAATGGGGAAAAAAAATAAAAAAAATTCTTATATAAAAAACGATACGGAAGAGAGCCGGCCGGGGCACAGCGGTAGGGGTGGGGAGGGCTAAAGTTTTTGTAAATCCACGCGCGCGCACACACACACACACGCCCGCGGCACGACGGGAGGGAGGCGATGGGGAGTGGAAAATCGCCGTCGCCTCCGATGGAAATGCCCGCGAACAGCGCTCGGCGCGCACCGGCGACGAGAGCGCATACGCACGCGGGGCGTGTTCCGATTGGTGCCGCCGCCCGTCATGCCCCCTCGGACGGCCCCACCAGTACCTGTACGTTACCCCTCCTGTCCGTCGCTCGTCCCGGCGTTCCGTCCGCCAGGCGGCAGCGGCGGCGGCGGCGGCGGCGGCGGTGGCGGCGGCGGCGGTGGCGACGGCAGCGGCAGTCGACTGAATGAGAAGACACCGCGCGCCGCCTTCATATAGTCATACGCACCGGTCAATCGTACACGGTCGTCCCGCGTGCGGTTATCGTCCGGTTTTTTATTTTTGGGTTTTTTTTTCCGCGTTTTTTTTTATTATTTTTTTTTTTTTTTGTTTGTGATTTTTACTCTATTTTTATTTTCTCGTCGAGATCGTCTAGACGGCGGAAACAACCCAAAGTGTGGAAACGCACACGCGCCGTGACCGTCGCCGCGATCCGTCAGTGCCGTTATTCTTTACACGTCGCGAGTTTCGATATTATATAAGACCAGCGTAATAAAAATATTTTAATATTATTACAATATTTATATATTACCAACGTCGGTAAATTCCCACGAATAATCTGCTGGTCGGAGATTTTTTAAATTTTTATTTCGGTTTTTTTGCACTCGGGCCCGTTGGTCCCGTCAGTTCGCAACGCTGGAGGGCTTACCCGTTGTAGCCGGCGGAGAAGGGCTCAGGTTGGCCGCGGCCACCGGCGCCCAGTACCGCCACCGGGTCGACGACGAACACACAAAGGTCGCGTTCCACAACAAGTTCCACCCGGCAGCGGCCGGATTCGAGTTCTACCGGAATCTGCACAAGTTTCACAACAACCTGAACAACAACAACAACAACAACCACAGCAGTAAGAACAACAACAATAACGACTCGCCGCCGTCGGACAAAGCCGCGGCGTCTGCAGCGGCCGCGGCCGCCGCAATGATCCTGCAACAGCATCACCGGATAACCGGCGGTCTCCTGGCCGGCCGACGGCCGTCGTGCGATATCACGACCGCCGCAGCCGCTGCCGCGGACCAACAACCACTCGATCTCAGTTCGCTGTCCGTTCCCAAGTTCAGCAACGGCAACGGCGGTCGGGCGCATCCGTATTTGTCGCACCACCATCACCACCACCATCACCAACAACACCTAAGGGCCGTGTCCGGCCATCAGCAGCCGTCCGCCAAGACGACGGCGCAGGTGTCGTCGTTGACACCGTCGCCGTCGAGCGGGCTGCACGGCGTCGTTCACGCTGCCGTCGGATCGTCATCGGACGACGATGACGACGACGACGACGACGATGACGAGGACGACGACGACGAAGAAGACAGCGTCGGCGGTAGGAGAAGTCACGGGGATTTGTCGCCGCCGCTACCGGCCGTCACGCCGAATGAAAACGGTAAGTGTTTTTTCGTCTACCTCTTTTAAACCCTGTCGCGCCATTCGCGTCTCAGGTTAAAGTCTTTAAGTTTAAGTTTTACTTTAGTAGTCTAGACGATTATTGTTGTCACACTATTTTGTAGGCGGCGAGTTTTTCAATTATTTCCCGTGTAAATCCCATACGGGCGGTCGGCGAAAAGCGTGTTCCGTTTACCCCGCAATAATAATTTGGTGGTTCGCCAAATACAACCAGTGTATATTAAATGTTATTATATTAAATGAGGTCTCAATTAGTCGTCGTTATTATCGACAAATTAATGCCGTCTCCTAATTATAGCCGGCTAGTCGTATCTGGTTATTTCCAGTCGGTGAATATATAATAATACGTTCATGGAATATTCATTAATCACGCGGCTGACGTCATAATAATATCGTGTACGCCGCGATTATAATCGGTCAGAACCGAATATTACAGCTAACCTAAATTGTAATACTATACAATCGGATTGTGAATCGCGCCAATATTGTGCGGCGGGTCCCGCCGGATTCCGCGCAGTTTCCCATACGATTATCGAAAATTTCCCATACGGTCGTCGAAGATTTCCGTCGGTGTATAAACGCGCGTAATATTATCGTTCAAGTCTCCGCGTACGTATTTTCCTCTCGCTATATTATTAGCGGGCGAGCCGATGTTTTTTTTTTTTTTTCTTTTCCCTCCCCCCGCTCCGATATTCCGATATTTACTACCGACATCCATTTCCTATCCGGTATTCGAAATAGAAAATACCCGTGCCGACATTGTGATTAACCGCGTATGGTATTATGTCGGTTGAAAACCCTATTTTTTTTTTTTTTTTTTCATATTCCACAGATGATATTGTTGACGGGTTTTCACAAAACTATCGTGTAAAACATCGGTTTTGAAGAGAAAAAAAAACCCGTAATCCTCAATAAATTTGTATGTCGATACTCGGGCATTATAATATTATAATATTCCACGTTCCCGCGGAATATTATTTTAAGATTATCCGAACAACCTCTGTTTTTAAATAGATATATAACGCGGAAATTACCATTAATATAATATAATATTATTGGTACATACCTATTACTCAGTATTATTATTCGTCAATGACCGGGGGATTATTTTAATTATTTTCGTATTGGCGTAATATTATTTATGGTATAACAATGATTTTTTGTTATAAAACGTTTGATCCCCTGTCCCCTATAATTTATTATTATACCAACCCGAGACACATTAAAACACGAACAACGCAAACAGGGATTTCATAGTATAATAAAAAAAAAAAAAAATTGTATAATAATAAATATAAACCTGAATAGAAACGTCACGTAGTTCGTATTTCTCGGAAATCAATAATATATTATTATTATTCCCAATATCGGATTATTATTATTATTATTATTGTATAGACTAGGTAGACAATAAAATTTTAATGAAAAATTTACGACTGCACGTGTATTTAATATAATATTATTATTTGTTTAGTCCGGTTAGAAAATATTTATTTTTTTTGTTTTTTGTTTTCCTTTTCTTCTATCGACTCGATATTTTATTTTTAAAACTCCCCCTCGTAACGGTAATATTATTATGTGCTGAAAACGATAAATTATGTTTTATATCGATAGTATAACCTATTAAAATAATAATAATATATATTACAAAATATTACAACCGGTAAATATTAATCTTATATCAATAAAATAATAATGATTCAAATATTCTTCCGTTAAAACAATATTACGGTAGGTATTGAGTTTTGATTTTAAAATACTCCAAACGAATAAATAATATATATATATATATATATACGCACTCTTGTTGATTATTTTACACGGTTTGCCGGCCATAATTTACTGAAATTAGATATGCCGAGATGATTTTTATTCGAGTTAAAAATTGGAAAACGTAGGTGTTGTATTAAAAGTAACACATAATGTAATATATATATATATATATATATTGTTATAGATCTTGGAGTTGAAAATAAATAACAGCTAATAACTGTAATAATGTAATTTATTCCTTAAAGAGACACTTAAAGTACAGTATTTTTTGCAATATTATAACAATTATCGTAAATATTACGAGAAAATTAATCCATACCACGTTTTCGTCAAAATATCATTTTTTTTTTTTTGTTCCATCGTGTCCTGTGATCAAAGTACACAATCGGTACCGTAGTCAGAAAAATGTTCGATAGGTAGAGGATAATAGTTTTTATTTTTACCTACTATATATTTTAACAATTGTCGTAAATATTACGAGATAATTAAACCATACCACGTTTTCGTCAAAATATCATTTTTTTTTTTTGTCCCATCGTGTCCTGTGATCAAAGTACACAATCGGTACCGTAGTCAGAAAAATGTTCGATAGGTAGAGGATAATAGTTTTTATTTTTACCTACTATATATTTTAACAATTGTCGTAAATATTACGAGCAAATTAATCCATACCACGTTTTCGTCAAAATATCATTTTTTTTTTTTTGTTCCATCGTGTCCTGTGATCAAAGTACACAATCGGTACCGTAGGTAGAAAAAATGTTGATAGATAGAGGATAATAGTTTTTATTTTTACCTACTATATATTTTAACAATTGTCGTAAATATTACGAGATAATTAAACCATACCATGTTTTCGTCAAAATATCATTTTTTTTTTTTGTCCCATCGTGTCCTGTGATCAAAGTACACAATCGGTACCGTAGGTAGAAAAAATGTTGATAGATAGAGGATAATAGTTTTTATTTTTACCTACTATATATTTTAACAATTGTCGTAAATATTATGAGAAAATCAAACTATACCACGTTTTCGTCAAAATATCATTTTTTTTTGTTTTGTTCCATCATGTCCCGTGATCAAACCACACAATCGGTACCGTAGCCAGAAAAATGTTTGATAGGTAGAGGATAATATTTTTTATTTTTACCTGCTATATTTTTTAACAATTGTCGTAAATATTACGAGATAATTAAACCATACCATGTTTTCGTCAAAATATCATTTTTTTTTTTTGTCCCATCGTGTCCTGTGATCAAAGTACACAATCGGTACCGTAGTCAGAAAAATGTTCGATAGGTAGAGGATAATAGTTTTTATTTTTACCTACTATATATTTTAACAATTGTCGTAAATATTACGAGCAAATTAATCCATACCACGTTTTCGTCAAAATATCATTTTTTTTTTTTTGTTCCATCGTGTCCTGTGATCAAAGTACACAATCGGTACCGTAGCTAGAAAAAATGTTGATAGATAGAGGATAATAGTTTTTATTTTTACCTACTATATATTTTAACAATTGTCGTAAATATTACGAGCAAATTAATCCATTCCACGTTTTCGTCAAAATATCATTTTTTTTTTTTTGTTCCATCGTGTCCTGTGATCAAAGTACACAATCGGTACCGTAGCCAGAAAAATTTTTGAGAGGTGGAGGGTTATAGTTTTTATTTTTACATACTATATATTTTTAAAGAACGATAAAAAAAAAAAAAAAAACCGATAAATTAAATATTTCGAGTGGTAAGGGGGCACGTAAATTCATAAAAATGAATTTTTTTTAACTAAAATGATATAATTTAGTATGATAATATTATTAATAAATTCTTTAAACACGTGCCTATATTTATTATAATTATTTATAACACTCAGAAGCAGGGGAGGAAATACGTTTATTTTTTAGATCCTGAACGAAGCGAAAAAAAGAAATTTTACCAGGACGGATGTTATATTCCGTCTGCAAACTTTTCTTTTTTACCAGAAATTTCGCTCCGATTGTCAAACGAGAGTAGCACATTTTCCGAAAGCATTTTGGATCTAGTCGTTTTTTTTTTTTTTTTTTGATTTTCGTTGCGGTTTTTTATATAAATTGGGGGGGAAAAAAACGTTATAATTTATGGCGATAACGGATTATTTGGTAATTCGGTTTAAAATAATCGTTACGAGTTTGAATTTTTGACGAAAATCGTCGAAAAATTAAACGCGTTTAAGCGAACACTGCTGGGAATCCGTCGCGTATACGAATATATAAATGGAATTCCTCCGTATCCACAACTTCCCACCAGCAACACTTTATTCAATATTTTTTTTAACGCGATATTAATCGTTACAATAACGGTCTCGGACCGCGAAACAAACTCCCGGGCACAATATATTATTATAATTTATAATAATAACGTACGTATATATGCCGGTAAAAATAGTCGTAATCGTATCGGTATTGCTTCAGACTTTATATAATAAATAGGTACACGGGCGAATAATATTATTATTAGTTTTTTTTTTTTTCTACTATTATTATTATTATTATTATTGGGCAACGGGCCGCGGCCGCGTCAGGACTTTACGAAAATTACTCGCGTCAGCATTAACGATAATAATGACAATAGTAATAATCGTAATAATAATGGATCGTTAAGGTTAAGTCGATCATTGTGATTTTTGTACGGGGTACGCCTATACGAGCCTATATGGCGACGGCGATGTGTGTAATCGGCGGCGGTCGTGGGTGTAACTGTACGAGATTTAAAATGGTAATAATTTAAAAAAAAAAAAAACAAAAACAAAATCGAAAATAAAGAAAATCGTTACGTTTTTCTAACGGTTTATTCCCCTCCCCCCAATTGTTAAGAAAAAAAAAACGACGACGCGCCAAATATGTAATCGGAAATTCATTCAGAAAAAATGCTACACTTGAAAATCGGTACAAGATTTCTGGTATATTTCAATTACATTAATATTTTCCACCATTGTTAAGGAAACCATAGGGACAAATTGTCCTTTCTCAATGCACCGACTATATCAAAAATGCAACGAAAAAATCTACCCCCTCGTAATTTCTTGATTGGAACAAGAAAAGAAAAAGAAAAAAACAAATACACATCGTCTCGTCATAGTAACGCCTAGTATCTAAAAACCACGATATTTGTTAAAATATAAATATACGTAAGGAAAAACTTGGCCCGCGGAGCATAAAAGTGTTTTATTGTTTTTAATACGGCCCGTTTCGATTAAAAAAAAAAAGATGAAAAGATTAAATTATCGTAGTTTTAAAAGTGATTTTCGAAAATTGTTAAATGTAAAATGTACTTTTACTAGAGGGGGGGGGGCCCATTTTCTAACTACATGTATTGTATATTATGCGTATTGCACGTATAATTCGAATTATTGTACGGTGTTGTGCGGGGAAATTGGTGTTGGCCGGAGTAATGGATTTTCTCGGGTATCGGCCGGTCGAAAAAAAAAAAAATAAATAAAAAATACCAACGACCGCCCGATAAAAAAATTATATTAGGGCGCAGTATCGCGCGTGTTATTATTGTTTGCGTTGGACGTATCGCACGTATCGCGGAGTGGTTAAAGAAAAAAAGGGGGAAAAAAAAAAAAACCCCCGAAAGAGTTAACGCGGGTTATCCCGGAAGGGACGTCCCTCGTTATTATTGCCCGTCTCGCGCCGTCGTCCCCGCGCGCCGCCCTGCCCCTGACACCGTCCCGAACGCCACCGGTTGGGGTCCGAATTCGATATTGTTACCGTAACGGGTTGGGCCGCGAGGACGCCGTACACTCCGCGCCGAAAAAAGGGCAGCACACTTCCGCGTCGACCCGGCGGCGGCGTGTGTGGCACCCATTATATTATTACACGCGCAACGCTCGCGCGCGCCACCGCGTTGTTTACCCGGTATAGGTACCTCTACATAATAATATTATATACGCACACTCGCGGGCAGGCGGTCGCGCCCGTGCGCGTCCACGGGCAGATGGCAGATGCCCTCCACCGCCGCGTGCTCACCGCTCGCGCGACGCCGTAAATTATTGTCCCGCGCGGCCGCCGCCGCCGCCGCCGCCGCCGCCTCGGTCGTACGTACAAAAGGACGCGTAAACGATTAATAAAAACAATACGGAATAAATCGTCCCGGGGTCGGGTTAATTTTATCTGTTACTACTATTAGGCGGCGCGACGACGTCTGTACTATAGTTTTACGCCGGCGCCGGCGGCGGGCTGCATAATATATTTTTTTTTTTTTATCATTTTTATTAGTATACAGGGGGGTGGGCCGGTACATAAATATATACGAGTACGCGACCGATATCGGTTTTCAATATAAACAATTCATTTCGTTTTTTCGACTCGTGGTTTACACGGTAGCCGTTATACATCATAATATCGGAATAGAATCGTTCGTATCTCGGCCCGTCCCTAATTATTATAACCGAAATGCGTATTTAGGATTTTGTCTTGCGGTGGGGACGAGGGGGATATGTATTTATCCAGTGGTCCACTGCACACCCTCTCAAAATTGTCTTAAAGGTAATTGTCTTAATAATAACAATAACTTGTTATCACTATAAATATTTACAAAATACGACGTTATCGAAATTCATCCGTTAAAACGTCGCTGATTATAGCCTAACAAGTTCGATAAAACCGCCGATTTGAACGATACTCTTTTGGAGAGTCTCCGAGGCGAATCCACAGGGTGCCGATAAATATTGCGCATAGTCGAATATAATCGGCTCGGCCGGTTTTTGCATCGCAAAACCACCACAAAGGTTTCACATCGAGCGCAACTGGGTTTTTATACGATTTCTCTATTAAAATGAAGTCCGTGAATCGCACAATAGACTCGTGGTGTACCTAAATTCCTGAGCGTTTTTACCTACGCGGTTTACCTAAATTCCTGTGCGTTTTTATCGTCTACTATGTATAACTTCTTTATTTCTTCTACTTTATTCTCATTCAATAGTGATATCCGGTCCGATTTATTCAAAGAAATCATGGAGGGTTAAAAAAAAAAAAAAATTGAAAACAAATATTTGCGTCTGAGATCCGAGCCCGGGTGTCAGTCCGAACCCAGGTGGTCTTGACGGGTAGTACGACGCTGTTGGGATCCTAGTAAATTTACAAGGTACTCGTGGTGGTTCTCCCGGAGTAGTACCTCACGGCGTTTCCGGGAGACGGGGGTATTTCCGGTTTTAAACAAAAAAAAAAAAGGTATTCGTGGTGGTCGACTGGCGCCGTTAATCCACAATCGTTGTTATATTAGTTTAGAAGTTTAGAAAAATAAAATGCTAAAATAACCAACTTTATTAGTGTATATATATATATATAGGTTATAGGTATAACGGATGATACGAAACAGAAATTAGCAACACCTATTTTATATATTCGTTGTTTCTTTCGTTACATTTTTCATAGTACAAAAAAATAAGAATGTCGTTTATATATAATGCAAATATATTACAAATATTGTATAATATCCATTATCTCTAATATGTATTTTCTATATATTATGTACAAGTACACGGAAAAATCGTGTAATATTATTATCTACGTTATAATTTAAATTTTCCCGGTGACGACGACAGCCGTGTCGAGAAAACGTCATTTCGACGTGCCAATCAAAATATTATTATAATTATAATTCGGTATTTATACAATTTACGATGTAAAAAAAAAAATATCGTCACGATAATATATTTTTTTTAAACGCGATATTGCAAATTATTATTTGGTATCGTTGAGAAAAACTTTACAGTACCTATAAATGTCGATAGTTATTATCCTTCGTTGTATAAGCAGTGTTGAGCGTTATCTAGATAAATAATTATTCATATTTTATCTAATTAATTAACAAAATAGACAATCTGATGAATTACCATAGACAAATAATCGTAATGTCTAAACTGATTTATCTAGATACATTTTATTATTGCCTACCTAGCATGTATTTTTTTTTGTTTTTAAATATTTCATTTATATTACCAAAGTTAATTTTGTATATATATATATAAAATATACATAGGTCAATTATTAAAATTAAAATTATTGTCTTAAAAAAAACAAATCTTTAATTAATTTATAATCTTTATCTAGATACTTTGTAGTTATCTATGCGCTATTACTGGTTGTATAGGCAACTGTAATAATTTTAGTGTAAGTACATAAATACTAATTATTATTATATGCACCGTCGTCGTTATATTATTATTTTCGATTTCATAATATTGCTTACGTGCGTTGGAGATTTAGGCCTCATTTTTTTTTTTTTTTTGAGATACTGAATTATATATTCAAAGATCATTAACATCGTGTGTTTTATTACTCAATTTAAATTAAATATGCTGCGTGTTTTCCTTATATTATACCATTAATTCCCCTCCGTAATTGGACTTGTATAGTAAAAGGGAAATTAGTAATAACAACAGGGAATAACAACAACCTCTGTAACTACTACTGGTAGTCGTTTAATTTTATGCAAATAACACGTTAGTATAATTTAATACATGACCTAGTGCCACGATAATTTCGGTGATATCCCGTCTTATATTATTCTTCTTCGTTATCTGCACCGGCGATCTCAAGGAATTTCCGTTTTAAGACTTGCATAAAATAGAGGTAGGTATATATTATAATGATATCGTCGTGATAAAAAAAAAAAAAAAAATTGAATAATGGCCAAAGCAATCATCAACAGGTGAAACAATGAGTTCACACATTTTGTTTAGAGTTGAAAATGTGGGTACTATACGTGAGTATTCTAGAGTTAGCTAGCCGATATTTTCATTGAACAATTCGTAATATAGTTAATTATGTATACAATAAAAAAAAAAAAAACCAAACAAAACAAAAGATGATAAAAAGTGGTGCTAGAAATAAGAGAAGGAATGGAAATAAGAGGTCCGTCCTTGATTGTGAAATATATTATATTATATATTTTATAATCTGAACATGTAAACAATCGTTCCTATATTATTTTAATGACGCGTATTCATCAAAAAAAAAAAAACTCCGAGAAATGACTATGATGAAGTAAAAACTCGCGCAATGCAACACATTAAAATAAAATAAAACAAGGACTTATTATAAGCACCTATACTGAAATTACCATATAATATCGCGGCCGTATATACTTACATCCCGCCGACGCCGATTTTTTTTATTATGTTAATGTCTAAACGCGCACCAAATCGGATTTTAATTGCAGATACCTATATATACCTCTCCTTCGAATGCAATAATAATTATAAGTGCATTATCTCACGCTCCTTCTAGTTATATACGAGTAAACCCGGATTAAAGTGCCAATAGTAGGAAGGTTAGGAATATACCTAACAAAAAAAGAAAAATGAAATCAGTGGCGCCTTCTTTTGAGATTACACTGAAGATTACACCTAGAACGCTAATATGTAATATAAATTTTTAGAGGTACACACACACACACACACCACCTGTTGATACGCGTCATCGTCCGTTTAACAGGTTTGCAGATACATATATATATATATATATATATGCATACACGTATTATCAGATTTTAATCCCTACGACGGGGGAAGACGATGTTGAAATATACCGCAGTCCGAGATAAATATCGTCGTAAAATGTATATTTTACGTACTATACCCAATATCTACGTTATATTATACGAAATTTTGCTAAAACGATTACGGCTGTATAGGTATTGTTTCGTTCTCACGTTTTTCGAGCAGCGAAGCCCGGGGCGTTAAAGTCACTTTTCCCGAAAAATCTAAATTGGACTCGCGCAGTACGTATATAAGGTCTTTAGCCGTACGGTCGGGGTGTGCGTTTATATAAGACTATAATACGAGGGAAAATACACTGAGTAGGTATAGTAAAATAATGGGAAATAAAAAGAAATAATAAATTAAACGCGCGATGTACGCAACAGTGATTCGACGTAGTAGTAGTAGTATAGAGAAACAGTCGGCCGCCTTAATATGAATACGTTATTATATTATTATTATTATTATTATTATTATATATGTATGTATGTAAGGAAAAAAAAAAAGTACCCGGTTAAAAGCCCAGAAGCTAAAACGTATTATTTCTACTCTCCGGTAATGACTCGGCACAATTTTTTGTAGCTTGGAATTAGCTTCTCCTTTCACACATACACATCGCATACGACTGCACAACACACGTGTGTTATAAGGCCATCGCGTATAGTAGTTATCAATAATGAATACAGTACTATTACAAGCACAAGACGACGACGAACGTCTTATAGAAAGAGCAAGATGGAAAAATGAAAAAAAAAAAAAAAATGCATTAAGAATATTATTTGTCATCGATTGTGTGACTCGTGCAAGAATGCATATATATATTCATATGTAATAGTAATCCGTTTCGGGTAATTATTCTTTTGTTAGTAAAATGTGCGTTCTTTATCGGTGTCTCGACCAATGGCCGACACGGACAATAATAATAATAATAATAATAATAATAATAATAATAATAATATCATTCCACATGCGGTTTTTTCTCTCAATTCCATTACTATTATTATTATTATTATTATTATATTATTACTATTATTATAATGTATATGTATTCAGATTGATGTCTTGGCACAAAAGAAACTAACTATGAGGAGAAAAATCTGTATAATAAATTTGGCGTCGTTAAAAAAAACCGCCGTGTCGTGTTTGAGTATAATTTTTTTTTTTTTAATTTGGACGCATTAAAGTTAATTTTTTCAGACTTTGTCGAACGACCGAATAAATATTCTCTTCTAAATTATTCCTAGATATATCAAACAACTATAGATTGTCCATAAGAAATATGCAACTGTATACCAGGAGGGAACAAATTGTATTCAATTAACCCGTGGAATATTTGTTTATATCATACATTATGAGACGATATAGAAACCACGGTAGACCGACAATGACAGAAACAAATATTTCTAGGGTTAATCAATAAAATGTGCCTTGTCGATATATGGCTTCCGGGCTTCCTATTACTTACTCGTAGAGTCAGCCATATCGAGTTGTTTTATAAATCTATGAAAATATTCTGGTGAGATATTAATTTAGTCAGTATTTAATTATTAACAATCGCGGTATTGAAAAGAATTTCAACTTTTTTGTTGTCTCCAATTTGCATTGTTGCGAAATAATGGTAGGTAAGGTATATATTATAATATATGTATTATTATACGCGCGATTAAAAAAAATACTATTTAGAAAGTCCTTGTAATTAGTATATAATCAATTCCAGACAAAACACAATAAATAACACATCGCGCACAATGTGCATAATATAATGATAATGTCTGTGTTTTTCTCGAGTATAAAAAATATATTAATTCGTATACTTCATATACCTACTACTACTGCAGTTTTAAAACAAATTATACAAACAGTATGTATCAATATGTAAGCATATAATAATTATTATATTAAAAAAAAAAAACTCTGAGATAGAAAATATTATGTGTATGTGTGTTTTTTATAACAATTTTTCTACCAAACATCCTGCTCTGATTTTCAAGTGTAACATCTTTTCCGATAGCATTTTGGATATAATTGGCGAGGTAATTTATTGATTTTCGTTGTAGTTTTCTTAATAATTGGGAAAATACCAAATTTACAGGTATTTGGAAATCGCCGAGTCGTTTTTATTCGGTTTTATATTATGGATAAAATTGATTTGGCTTAGCGGAAATACTTATGTTAGAATTGAACTCAAGATTAGAAAAACAAAAAAAGTTGAACGTTAATGTAGTAGTTTATTATTACTATTATTTTTTTTACAGTATTTCAAAACGACGATTAATCGAAATTTGCTCAAAATCGTTTATTTTTTTTTGTTGGCAACGTTCAATCGTCGCGTACAGATATAAATTAAATAAATTCTCCTCTATAGCATACGTTTTCCGATTTTTCTCCTACGTGTATAATATTACAGTAATATATTATACGTAATCGGTTCGCGCAATACGCATTATAATTTTATTTTATTTTTTGTAAATACTTCGGCATCGGTGTAGACGTTATATTATATATATATATATATAATTTTTTTTTTTTTTCGGTTAATTGCCAACATGTCTATATTATAATCTCCTCTCGGAACACTCCCGCGAGCGCGCGCGCGCGGACGCCTAACTACCGCGTACACATCCTCCGGCGGCGGCAGCAAGAAAACGCGGTGTGAACAAGTTACCCGCGGCGGCGGCGTTTCAATTTGTCCAATTATCGCGCAAGGGATTAATCACCAACGCCGGACCAATCATCTCGTCCGTCTCGCGTATAAAAAACATATATACATAGTAAATATATAATGCGGACTTACGCGGACCCGGGTCATTTGTCAAAATGTGCGTAAAATAAAAACTGTATATTTAAAAGAAAAAAACCACACGGCCCGAACGGCGAGAGTAAGAGACGGCCGCCGCCGCCGCCGCCGGTCCCCGGGCGGTGACCGGCACCTAGGAATGTTTACGACGATACCGCGCGGCGGCGCATGTAAATCGGTACGCGCGGCGGCGGCGGCGGCCGTCGACGACGACGTCTTCATTACACTCGCACCCGCCGATACCGTCGCCGCCGAGTCGGTACGGCCGCGGTCGCGTATATTACACGCGCGCCCGATGACAGGTGCGCTCAATCAAAACACGCGGGAGAGAAAATATAATATACAGGGCGATCAACGACTAAAAAACCTATAAGACACTCCGTTCTTTATCTCGAAAAGTATTAACTTTTTCTTTTGTTTCTCGGCAATATAAGAAACGAACAACACTCTAAAATGTTACATCGCCCATATTTTTTTGTCACCCTTGTTTTCGAAGGTGAAAACACCGGCAAACTTATGATTGTCGGACGGCAACCTATATTATGAATTCCATAAACGGTTTAAGTATTAGTTAAAATTAAATTTCGGTGTTTTATTTTCGTCGACCCGTTAACGAGATATTCCACTTAGTCGCTCGTTTTGTGGGTAGAGGCTATTCAAACGCCACGTCGCCACACAAATGATAATCTACTACTCTCCTCCTATTTTCTGTATCGTTTATCTATTATTGTATCTATCGGCTTGTTATTTCAACAACAGTGTCGTCGTATAATATTTGAACGATACACGGTTTATAACGGGATAAAATAATAATAATAAAAAAATTCATGTTTCAATGAAAATCACGAGCTTTCCGGCGATCTAATATAATAACGGTCCGTATTTCCCACGATAATTTATCAAAAATAAAACGACTGTAGTGCTGTTTAATCGAACAATTATTGTTGTTTTATTGGATTTTTTTTTTTATTTTTATTTTGTTGAAAATAATTTTTCACCCGCTTCTACCCAACTTAAGACACTATGAAAACAATATTAATGCGCGGTATTCCTTGAGCGATAATGACTGTATAGAATTTATGTATACATATATACACACACGGGGCCAGCGGGACACTTTTCGCGTCGTTCGAAAAGTGAATTCGGGTTCGAATGCTTGACACACATATCGTATACTCGAAAACCACAACAATAAACGAGATCCTACCGCGAGAGGAGAAGCTATATTATACCATCTGCAGCAGGTCTCTGGCATCGTATGCATATATATATATATATATATATATATATATGATATAAAGACAAAAGCGCCTTATTGTTGTGCGCGGATAGTATATGAGGTATATTTGGGGAGTCTTATAAAACAGAGTCAAGGTCTCTCTACCACGCCGTTGACAATTATACAGTGTGCGGTGGAATGTATTGCTGCGAATTTGACGGTACCACCCGGTAGCTCCTCTTATATTATTATTACTATTATTATTATATGTATATTTTATACGAAAACGTCGTCGTCGACGACGCCGCCGTGGTCGTCGTCGTCGGCGTCGGCGGCGACTGTCTGATATTATATGTAAAAAAAAAAAAAAAATGAAAAAAAGCATTAAGATGGACGAAAAAAAAAACACACACACACACTGCAACACGCCGAGCGTTAGGAATTCATTAGCGGCGAGATAGAAAGGGTCTCCGAAAGAAATCCAATGGTATCCTTGGTCTTAATTGTGTATAAAAGCAGCAGCGCTCCGTCTGTGTGTGTGTGGTTATAATATATGGAAACCGGCGCGGCGCGTAATTAGAATAGACGAAAATTGTATTTTAATAATAATAATAGTTGATAATAATAATAATAATAATAATAATAATAATAATAACAACCGCGGTAGCCCCGGAAGAATGATGAAAAAGTGTTTAGGAGAGAAGGCCATTAGTTATTCATGGCTGACACGCGGGGCTGAATCATGCGTTATTAAAAAATAAAATAAAATAAAACGAACCCGAAAGAAAGAGAGATAGAGAAAAAAAAATCGTATTGCTTAACGACGAAATATTATTCTTTACATATACACACACACATATATATATATATATATATATATACCTACGTACCTAGTGTACCTATGCTTCAAACCCATTCTGTTTCTCATTAAAATATCATTAGACCGAACGCGACGCGAGTGCGTGTGCCTTTCGATTCTCTCCCCGCCTCCCCTGAAAACTTTTGGAACCCAGCTAATGACACACACACGACTCCACCGTATGTATATGATTATTATTAATCTTCTAAATAAGTAAAAGTCTCCGTGAAATTATATTGGTAATTTTGTTGCAATTATTATATTTTTGTTGTTCTTTACATACATGTTTACCCAGTCTTGACAAATAGTTCTATCATTTCTACCTATATTTTTGCCGGAAACATCTTTTACAGGGGAAAAAATCTCGTAGAGTAGCGATCCGGTTTCGATCATTTGTTTCCTGTTAGAAAGAATAAAACCACACGGGACTTTGATTATTAATTATGCGACCATAAACCACAAAGAAAAAAAAAAAAGTTGAAAAACGATCTTATTCAAACTCTAATTATTATATAGCGTTTAGAAATATAATTTTTCATAATCATATTCCGAGTAACTTCATATTTCCGACAAAAAAAAAAAAAAAAAAAAAGATGATCGAAATCTACGGTTCGTTTGTACGATGCATGCGAGGCATATATCCTGTAAGCATGTTTTTGAACGAAAAACCGCCCCTCCTTTTACTTCGATGGTACGTTATAAAAAAAAAAAAAATTACTTAATGATATATATAATTATATTGAACATTTAAACTTAAAATGCGTAATGCGTGTGATGGTTTTAATGGCTTTAACACAGTATGATGACGTCAACCCGTATACCTATTTGATTCATCTTGTGAATACCGGATAAGACGAATGACTCAAAAAAAAATATCTTACAATTTAATAAACGAGACAAGCAAACAATCGGATAATAATAATTGGTCTATCTCATATTTTATTCCGCGAAACTGTCGTTAACCTTGTTTTCTCGTTTGCGCGAACACGTATATTACAGTTTCTCTTTACAAGTGTGAGGTCCGAGTTTGCATAATATATAAAACGCAATTTATGCGTACTGGATTTTTTTTTTTTTTTATTATTATTTTCGCGAATAGTTCTGTAATCTATTTTATCTTCTTTTTTTTCTTCTTTTTTTCCTTACAGACACTTCAGACCGACTGATGCGCCTCGAACACAAGTTCTACTGTCGAGATGGTAAGTTTTTAAACAAACTAAATGTTTTTGTCCAGATATATATTACGTTATGTATTTTATAGTAGATACCTATACTATATATATATTATTCCTTCCATTTTTTTTTCTCGTCTTTCTTATTTTCGCCAAACATAATTATGCTCGTGTTGCCGGGGCCCGCCGCCACCGCGCGGTGGTGTGCGTGGCGTGCGGTGACCTTGGCATTTTTATTGTACTGTTGCGGTCGAAAAACACCACGACTACGTTATTTTTACGGCTATTAGGTAGGTTTGGTCCCGTACAGTAGAATATTATTATTATTATTATTATTATTATTGCCTCTCGTTTGTTGCCGGAGGTAAAAATCGGGCCCTCGGGTGCAGAAAACTGGCGCCAACTCACCACCCTCCCCCGCACGCCGTGCACGGGATGAGACTACCTACCTGCGTGTATTATATTGTAATAAACGTTACGTTGGCCCAGGTTAGTGCAACGGTGTAGTATTATATTATTGTGTAAGAAAAAAAATATTATTATTATTATTATTATTATTATTACGACGAGTGTGTTTTGCCGCTGATATTTTTTTTAATTTTTTTTTTTTTTTTTTTTGCTAAAGAATCGGTATAAGTAAAAGGATTACCTCTCCGTGGGAAACACGGCACAGATTAATGAGAGTCTATTAGAGGTCTACGGAACAAAAAAAAAAAAAAAATAATAATAATAATGAAATAGTAGCTTCGTGTGCCGCGTATTGTTTTCGAGAGACGCGCGAGACCGCAGACGACGAATCGTGCTGCAGCGGATAGACGACCGACGAACGATCTTTGACAATGGAATTTGGCATTGTAATACTACGGAATTATACAGTAGGGGAGGGGGGGAAATAAAAAACCCGAAAAAACAATACAAAACAAATTTGAAACATATTTAGGCTTCGGATTTCACGCTCGTTATTAGCAATAAACGATCGTATACGTTATTATGACGTCGTCGTCGTCGATATTAATACCGTGTACTTTCACTCTCCGGTTAATATTATATTCGAATCGATATATTATTATTTATTTCTCTCTCTCTCTCTCTCTCTCTCTCTCTCACTACTCTCGTTAAGAAAATATATCATGATGCGGTCGATATAATTTTGTTGTCTTTCGAAATTTTAACGATAGGTCGTCAGGTATTATACGTATATATATAGGTAATTTACTCTCAAAAAAAAGAATATATATATTTTTTTCCGAACTAATTAGATTATCGTGATCACTAGACGAATATTACGTTATTAAACCCGAAACGGTCCGAACACGAGCACCGACACGGGGTCCGGACGGTATGTCACGAACTCCTCGGCCGTCTGCTTTCTTTCCGGCTTCCCCTCTTATTGTATTATAACCAAATGAACCGATGTTTTCAATATATTACATAGCTCTCGGGTTCCTAAATTTTGATTAATATTTAAACACAACACCTATAATACGTATATATATATATTTACCGTATAATTTATTCGTAAAACATAATTATTATAAGAATTTAAAATACATTTTTTCGAAACGGAAGTTCGTGTTTATAGGTACATTATAATACACAATACGAATTCAATCAAAAAAAAAAAAAAAAAAGGGTATATAAAATATGACTTGCACTATAATATATATTATTATATACTACTGCAGTCGTCGGAATTATTACCGAAAATTGAACAACCGACTCGTATATTAAAATAATTCATTAATCATATCTTATATACGTACGTATTATAATATAGACAACCGTGAATCTAATGTAACGTTTTAAAGTTTTAAATTACTTTTTTTATGGATATTTATTATATATATATATATACTTTTTTTAGTCGTTTATGCGATTTTATTCCGAGTAATAAACGTGTGTGTATATTTGTATCGGTGTAAAAAGTATGTATGCTGCGCGCGCGTTGTTTTTTTTTTTTTTTTTTTATTGTTATTATTTCGAATGAGATTACGAGATACAATATAATTATTTACATTCGGATATCGTGTAGTTTTGTTTTTTCTTTCTTTTTCGCGTGCGAAACTTCAATATTAGTAACGAACGAGTACTCGTGTAGCTCGATCGTCGGCTATACCGGCAATATGCAAATGTATATTTTTACGGCTATACGTATTACGTGTGTGTAACGGCGAAAGCAATAATAATTAACGTTATTATATTATTATTATTATTATTATTATTTATATATATATATATATACCGAGATGATGCGACTGGTGAGGGAGGAGGAAACTATATAATTTCGTTTTAATGTCTTTTTTATATGATATTATTATTATTATTATTATAGGGTCGGAAGTGCTTTACAGGTACGGGTATGAGTGAGGGAGAGTGGGAGGGGAAAGAGAAAAAAAATAAAATATAAATTAAAATAATTGTGTACCTACCGCAGAAATATAATATAATAATAATTAACGGGTACTTGTGTACAAAAAAAAAAAAAAAAAATTATTATTACTGGACCGCGTCGTACCGACAAAATATTTTATATACATATAATTTTTTCAACCGGACTCTTTACAGAAAAGTCTTTTAGTATAATAAATTCTTTATATAGATATATTTTTTTTTCTTTTTCCTCCCTCCCGCATAAGTATATATAATATAATTTCAATTCATGTATGCGCATTTTGTTGACAATTTCCTATATTACGCGCGTTCTTGTACAGTCCGGTCACGTTTTTTTACACGCAACTGCATTAAAGCCGCTACAGTACCCCCAGACTGGTCCTAGATGGATATTTTTTTTTTTTTTTTTTTCCTTATGCCTTATTTTGTACCGCACATACGTCTACACACTCATCTTTAACCCGAACACACCGACTCAAAGAACTATATAGGTACTGCTGGTGCTGCACGTAATGCAACTACCATTATTATATAAACGTAATAATTTCGAGGATGTTCCGCTGCGACTTTATCGGTGGAAAAAAACAGTGCATTATGCCTAATAATGCGCATTGTACGCGTGTACATATATATATATTTATATTATAATTATTAGGTATTAAATCGGGTGTATATCGTATAAGTACCTACTTATAAATATTATAATGAACGCGCGTTAAAATTACTACGCAAAATCATCATATTAAATCGAAACAAAATATTATATTATTATTATTTATATGCAAATTAACCGCAGCAGTGTGTGCTGCTGGTGTACGTATAAACGCGTATGTAGATATTTATAATATTATTTTATCCCGGATACGAATGTGGTCTTTTTTTTTTTTTTTTGATTGTTATTTATTTATTTATATTTTTAACGAATTCATCGTTACACATCTGACCTCTTCTATTACATAAATATCGGCACCGGAACGCAGCGGACCGTGCAGTATAACATAAAGTCGACCAATTATTATTATAATTACATTTTTCTCGCCTCATTATCCCTTGCGCAATCCCGGCAATTTCTAAAAAAAAAAAAAACCCATATATTGAACGGGGTTTAGTGCTTTTATCAATTACGCGTTATCTGATTCTGGTAATTGTTCCGAAATGCTGAGTATATCGAATACTACTACGTTGTGTTCGGTATTGTATTTTAAACCGAGGTCCACCAAAATATCTTACCTCAGCAACCGCTATAAGCCCATAATATTTTATGCTTTAAACTGCTCTAAAGAGAATACAAACTTTTGGCGAGAAATAAATAAGTGAAAACGTCTTTATATTCTAGGCAAGTGATATGCGGAATAATGTCCAATTCGGTTGTATATTGTTAATTTTGTTAATATATTGGCTGAGCATAATGTTTTTAAATTCTATTAATAATCTCAAGAAAACTATTTGCTTAAAGATCAAAATTGAAATGTTTCAATGCCTGTTTTATATATAGTTAATCACTAATAATTAAAACCGCGCAATATCGGATTACCGGAACGCGATAAGAGTGTTTTAAGATATTATAACATAACCATAAAACAAAACGATCAATAGGAAATAGTTGGAAAAAATTAACGGAAAACCGCCGTCACGGCCATTTCCATATTAACGAAACTGCTGGCCCCTCACCTCGAAAATATATCGGTTCAATTTCCTTTTTCTCCTATCTACACGCACGCCCCGTATAATATATTTATTTATGTGTGTGTGTGTGTGTGTGTTTGACTCTTAAATATATCAAAGTCGTCTTTTTTCACCTTAAATCCATTAGATTGCCACCGCCGAGTATAGGTATCGCATTTTTCTTTTCCCGCGGCTCGGTTTTATTTATTATTAAAACGCGAGCCCAACTATATACAGACGTTTATAAAATGAACCTACGTGTATACGTGACGTACCTGACCCCCAATATGTTATTAATACAGCAAAAAAAAAAAAAAATAATAATAATAAATTTAAACTTAAAACTCTTAAGAAAAAATCCTACCAAGTATGACTCATTATGTTGGATCTCGTGAAAAATTTTCAAGCGTTTCTGCTGGGCAGAAATAATTTTATCAGCGTAAAACCAAACGAAAACTTAAAATAAACTGGAACGTTCAAATATCTAGGTAAAAAAAAATTATCCAGAATTTTTACATGTCTAGAAAGTGCTAAAATATTAATATTCTTTGAAAATGTCCAGTCTCTACGATTATGTTTAACCGAATTACAACGAAAAAAAAATATATATAGTATATTTTAATGATTATAATTTCAATTTGTTTTAACTATACAACAACGCGTATTCGATTTGATTATAATATGATGACGGTCACGAAATTAATTCAAATCATTCGTGGTAACTCGACATCGACTGAGCCATCGCCGCATTATTGTTTTAAACATATATATATATATATTTTTTTATAGATATATACTCGAAAACGTGTTCTCTTTATATTACCATTTCCTGCGTAATAATGAAAAATATCGAATTCCTTTTGGCGGTGTGTATAAACCTTTAATATAATTTCGATACCCGCTTTAGCTTAATCCTATTAATTTTTTTTTTGTTTTTTTTTTTTTTTTTTAATTGAATTTTTATTATATAAATCCTTCACCCCGACCGGATATAAATGAGCTTACCTATATATATATATATATATATATGAAAACCCTTAAAAAAAACCCCATCTGACATATTCATTTGCCAATCATAATACTCTGACGCGTATTGTATTTATTATCCACCCACTGACAGGTAGGGTTTCATTTATGACAGCGTGTTTGCAACGTGTCTGTGTGTGGTTTTTTTTTTCCTATCTCGAATTGCAGTGGTATACCCTACGGTGTATAGCGGCAGGATTATAATACTGAAAATGTATATAATAATAATAATAATATTATACGAACACGTTTTGATCAGTCAAATTTCTATATAACGTATAACGTACGTTACAGGGTGTAACGATCGGCGGTTAGTTTTTTCGTTTTTCTTTTTTTTCTTTACGGTGCCGTTTCCCTCTAGCGGTATAAATATACTTAATTTTAACGATACTAATTATTATTATTATTATATGTCGGTTATGCGGCGCGCTTGTTGGAAAGTGTATTGTTACGTGAGAAGCATATATATATATATATATATATACAACTATATATGCTAAACGTTTTGAATAATGATTGTAAAAAAAAAAAAAAAAAAATACCTAAAATAAATAGTGTAAATATTAAGCGCATAATGTGATAGTAATATATAATATATATATATATATGTGTATAGAAACAAATTTATATAATATTATATACGGTTTCAAAAAAAAAAAAAAGGAAAAAAAAAAGAGAGGAACGTGAGACTCCCGCGCGCCGGCCACCGACTAATTGCTGAATATGTGCGCGCGGCCGCGGTCTGGGCTAACGATCTCGTTTGATTGATGTTGCTGCACATTTCAATGTCCTTGCCGCCACCGCCGCCGCGGTCTATCTATACGCGTGTGTATATAATATAATACACGGGTACCTACGTTATTATCATTATTATTATTATTATTATTATTATTATTATTATTATCATTATATACGTACGAATATTATATATATTCGGTCTCGAAAGAAAGAAAGATTTACAAAATAAAAACCATATAGTAAAAATGAACCGGACGACCTCTGAAAATCGAATAACGCATATATACATATATAGATATAAATATAAGAGTTAAAAACTACACAGCGCCCCCGTGTGTATCAATTTTATTATTATTATTATTATTATATATAGAAAACAGTCGGGATTTGTAGTGCACACAGCCGCCGGGACACGCGCGCGCGAGACGGTTACGGGACGGAAATGCCGCCCCGGGCGACTCCGGAACAGAAAATTTAATAATAAAAATAAGTCAAACACACGGGGCGCGCTGCAGAAATTGTATTCGGCGAGGGGGTGGGGGGGAGGAGGAGTATACTGGGAATTCTGTTTGTTTTTACTCCCAACCCCCTTCCCCCCATCGTTTTCCATTTGCCTTTGTGCAAACACCAATATCGCCGCCGATGCCTTTGCGCCGCCCGCCGATGTATGACGTGTGCTCATTCGACGGTGAAAAACGCGGAAAAAATTGTCGAGGAATAAATAATAAAAAAAAAAAAATAATAATAATAATAATAATAATAATAAAACACGTATACCGGAGTTTTTTTTTTTTTTTACAGGTCACTGCGATTACATGGTTTTTTTCTTTCTTTCTGTTCCTCTATCTCTTTATCGGTGTTTTTCACTCTCCGAATTTTCCCAACCGTGTAAAGCTTGCGTTAAAATATAAAACACCTTCGCGCGCTTTCGTGTCGGAAGAGCGCACCCCCGTGAATAGTCGTCTGGTGGTGACGAATCTACCGGCGCGCCGTCGCGTAATCGACCAAAACGCGGACCGATTAAACGGACCGTTACCTGAGAGAGACACGCGAGAGGATGTATCGAATTTTCTCACATGGGAAACGATAATAATATAACGCGTTGTCTTCTTAACTACTTACTTATTTATACCCGTCAGGCATTGCCTAACAATGATATCGCAGGCGAATCAAATGCGCATTTAAGTCGAAAACCCCCCGTATAGGCGGTTTTATCAAATTATGTTGCAAAAAATATGTGTTTTCGGTTGTTTCGACGGTACTCCCGTCGATTCTTTTCTAAATCGACTTCTAAACAAAAAATAATGTTACCAAATTAAAGACAACGTGTTTACTATGGTTTCAAAAAAAAAATGTTCATTCTGTTTAATCGTGCTATAAAACTTATTAATGAAAACGATAATAATTTTATGTGGTCTTTTATTCTGTATAAACGGTTTTTGTTTTGTTTCAAGTCTACCTACTACCAGAGTACTCTGAAAACACATTTTTTTTTTTTTTTTTTTTACTATAGTGGCCGTTTTATAAGAAACGTTACCGCGACGTCTTATTAAGGCATAATAATTACGATCATTCTAAGGTTTAATCATTAAACAATTTATTTATATTCGATTCCTACAACCTATATAGTGTAACAATATCGAGTTTATTATAAATATTATTAATATTATAAAAAAAATCATCTATATATATACATACTTACATTATATGTTTATGTAATATTAAAGACGATGTTATCGGGCTTGTAGTTTTTTTTTCACCCCCCGGAATATTATTACATTAATACGAAAACATTTTTCGGTATAAAAACGGATATTTTTCATTCATTCTTATTTTCGTTTTTTTTTCTCGTCTAAACCGTCAGGTGTTTACGAATCCAATACCCACGAATATTTTGTCATCGTATATACCTAACCTAACCGAACGAATAATACCGGCAATTTCTCTTTTGGAAACTGATCATCCATACGGGAACGATTTTTTAGGGGAAAAGAATAAAAATCCGTCGCAAACAATAACGGCAGAAAAAATTAACACTGCCGTGCCATTTTGTAAAAATAAAAATAAAACCGTGAGAACTCGTTTTTTTTAGTAAAAAAAAAAAATCAACCCCGCGAAATATATTTCATACTCAAGTAAAAAAAAAATCATATGCCTACCTTTAAATTAATAATAGTAAAAAAAAACATATTTCTAACCTGAATTAAACGATATCCCCCTTTTTATATAAAAAAAAACCAACATTATTTAAGAAGGGACAGTATTTCGTGGGAATTACTGTTTTTTGGGTAATACTAGATTTTTTTTTTTTATATATATATATATATACTGCAGTAAAATATGCGGCTGTTTTTTTCTTTTTTAGTTTCTGAGGGAGATTGACCCTAGTTGTTGTACGGAAATAACTTGATTTTAGGGTTAAAAAGATAAGTGGTACCTACCGGATTTTTTTTTTGTCAAGTCCCCTATTTTATTTTTTTTATAAAAACCGAAAAAAGCGGAAGGTATTGTTCACGGTTTTCGCGTAACAGGAAAATATAAAATATCATTGCAAACATTTATACCTAAGTGCAGCATATAACCGTCGTTATTAACGCGTGAGAATTTTTTTTTTTTTGCTTACGTATATTTTCCTTTTATCCTGCATAAAATACTATACAATTGACAACAATGAATTAGATAAAACATATTATGTTGAAATTATTGGTTTTATTAAATTGATTATATAATATGTATTAAAAGAAAAAAACCGTATACGGAAAAAAAATTAAAAAAAAAAAAAAAGCAACGCTTTATCTAATTTTCCTAACGGACATTTTCATTCTCAAACGCCATTTGTTCAACTATACTTTGTTGAAAAAATAATACCAATGATAGACGCATATGCGTGTATTAACATATTATACGTGTATATAATAATACGTTTTGTGTAACCCTTTTTAACCAGCCATTTTATTCGATCCCTATTTTATTTGTCAATAGAAACCGAGTATAAAAAAAATCAAACCAAGACCAATCGGGTTAACCGTTTTATATACGCGGTAAAATAAAATGTATTCGATAAATTCGGCGCGTGTATATTTTCCGTTAGAACATTCGACGACCGATTTTTTTTTTTTAATATTTTTAGTAACGTTTTTTTTTTACCCCCTTTTTCTTATTCTTATCCACCGCGGTAAACCAGGTTATGCTCACGTAATATTTCTTATATGGTATTCTTTCATATACATTGTAATAATATTATATATATATATATATATAGGTATATATATCTACACCAATGTATCTCTAATGTCAGACACACATGTCATGCCGATTGTGATTGCTCGCCACGTAAGTGTGCGTAAGCACAGTATACGTGGGGGGGGGGCAGTACGATTTTTACCGAGCACAAAAAAATATGCGGAAAAAAAAATGCCATGCAGCTGTGTTGGTTTATAGAAATAATATAATATACAGTCGATATATTGCGTGCGTATATATAAAAAAAAAAAATATATATAAAAAAAAAAATACCGGTATACGCTGCGCGCACAAAGGGCCCATCCTAAAAACGCGTATATTATATTATCTGTGTACAGCTTGAATAATGAAAAAAAAAAAAAAAAAAATCCTGCGTGTAAATCAAGACAGCGTTTTTACGATTATAATACCGAGATAGCACTGGTGGTTCATGCTTAAACACTATACACTCATATATAGCATAACTATAATAATAATAATAATAAATATATATATATAAAAAATACGCAATCGTGACAATAAATTATCATCATCGTAATAAATTCCTCTAATCCCCTAGTTTAGACAAATAATGAATAATCATTATTTTGTATATAGATTATTAAATTTACTAAATATATTTCTATGTATACAATATGCGTAATGATAATAATTACCTATATTTTTATTTGTGGATTGTTTCGTTATTCCACAAAATGCGTATAGATATTTTTTTTATGCACATACACCGGACGCAATATTATTATCTTAAAATGCGTCATCTCGTATTTAGGTATCTGGCTGGTACAATTTGATAATGCGTTAGTGTAATAATTGTTTCCCACCGCTTTAGTAGTTCCACTCTCGTGTTATTAATGGTTTTGTATTGTAGGTATATTAAAAAGTTATAAAATAATTAATATAATATGAGTACAGTTAGGTTCTATATTATATTATTATAATATATCAACATACAATGTAGAGAGAGGGAGAGAGAGAGAGACTTAACTAAATATTAAAATAATAATATTGTAATAAAAGTTATAAGTATTATAATTATTCGCACGTGTAAGGTGATTGACTTAGTATAATTTTTTATAAGAAAGGGTACCGTCGCATATACTTTCGAAAACACTTTTTTCTCTCGATACACTACAATACGCCTAATAGTAACCTTCGAATTTGTATAGTACTTTATTTGTATATTCTAAATACTTTATGTTAAAAAATAACTAAAACTTTGTGTACCTAATATAAATATAATAATATATTAATTTGAAAAATAAAAAAAAGCTAAAATTTGTTATTGATTTTACAATCGATTTGGCACATAATCACGTATATATAAATGTATTTTGTTCTTTTATTTAAAACTTCCCAGTTCTAACAACAACAATAATAATAGCAGTATTATGAAACGTGTTAGGCTTGTATTTTTTTTAATAGAATTAAATTCGGAAAAGCCGGCGGTCAAAGAAAAGAAAAATATATGACATATACCCTCTTTTACTCTTAGATTTCCACAATATGTACTCGTAAGTAAATTGGGGGAGACCATAAGGAATAATATATATATATATATATAGATATTCAATCATCGAACGTTTTTTCAACATACCCCTTTTTCCAATCCACTGGCCTTTGTAGCTGCGCTATCTGCCCTTTGCCATGTCTCTTCTTATCTCGTATTATTGTTCCTCACTGACCTTTTGAAATTCCTATTTTCCATCTTTACTCCCTCGGTCGCGCATTAGGTTATTGAAGGGAGCACACAAACACGAATTCGTCGTCGTTTATTCGCTCCGTGCCCGATGTTTGATCACCGAATTATTTCTATTTACATTTCAATGGAACTCTGCAGTTCAAATTATGTGACTGGTTCTTTTTAATATATATATATATATATGATTGTGTACGTAGCTGACCTAAGCTCTTAGAAGAAAAACCACCAAAGGCCGCCATGCACATAATTCTGAGTGATTTTTTTTTAATCATTTCAAAATCGAACGGGAAAAAAAATAAATTCACTTCCTATTATTTATTTACCCTGTACTCGCCAACAGCTGTTAAGACCAAGTGGTTGTTTTTTATTTTTTTTTTTAGCTAGAAAATAAACTCCTACTTGGGTAAATGGGTGCGAAATTGAAAGGCACTTAAAGTAAAACTCTAAAGAAACGTGCGAAAGGGTCCGGCCAAAATTCGATTACGGCGTGGACAATATAAAAACCCTATAAGTCTCTATATAATGTACTTTAGGGTTGGTCAATGGCATTTAAATTACATTTTTTTTTTTTTTAAGCGGAAGGTTAAGTTATTTTCGTTTTAACTTTGAAAAGTTCACTTAAAACGAAATTATTGACTCAGGAAGACTAGAAATGTTGTTCGTATAATATATTTTATAGTAATAATAATGTAGTTAAACTTTTTCAAAACGATGAATATCATAAACCGTTTTTATTGATGTTAAAAAAATATAAAATTATTCGAATAATTTATTTTTGTTAACTCTGTATGTATATATATATATATATAAGTTGAAAACACCATTTTGTTTTATTCGTCATTGAACTACATAAACCAATCAGGTAACGAATTACCATATATCGCAAACCCTTTTCATCACCCCTTTTACATAACGGTTTTTTATAGGCCGTGGTGCTTTCCCCAAAGGATGCAATACATATATATAATAATCCTTTGTATTTACTTGCGAAAAATCCGTTACGAGAAATATGTCGTTGAATTAATGAACCTCCCTTTAATTTTCATTTCCTCCTTAGTCTGTATAGTATATTCTAACACCCCGGGATCTTATATTATTGTATATTTATATAATAGGCGCATACTTTTTAGAAATACATTTTCTCGACGACAAAAAAGGGTGTGCATTTCGACACAAGCACGTGACGCAGGTGATAAAACCAACCGTTTTTTTTTTACCCTTTTTAACTCAGGTATATAAAAATGAATAAAAGAGCTGAATAAATAGCTCGAGCCAATGGGGTGCATTCCGTCCCCTTTGAATAATAATAATAATACAAAATATAAAAAACCCAACTACCGCCTAGTAAATCCAAGCATGTTAAAAAGAGTAACGTTACACGTATAGGTACCCGAATTATAAACAATTTCTCTATTCATCGAATGAAAATATAGCAGCAAAAGGGTTTTACCGCCGGCACAAGTTATGCTGGCGCGCGTTACTATTATAATACATTCAACCCTTCTATTAACATTATACACGGGTAATGTTAAAAGGGATATTTTGTCACGTGACAAATACATAATAAAATCGAAGGTGCTTATAGCACGAGCTGCCATTTTATTATTATTAAAAGGAAAAGGGAATTCTAGTTGGTAGGTATACACGAATTATTCAAATATGTGCGTGCGTTTAGCGTAATTGGAATAAAATTAATTATAAAACCTCGTTCGTTTATGACACAGAAACTAACATCAAACTATATTAGCGTTGGGAACATAAATAAAAATCTAGAATTTATACCATTAGTTGTATTTTACCAGTCAGTTATGCACACTTAAACACACCTGCCTTCGGGAAAAAAAAAAAAAAATGGTTTGAGCAATTGAGAGCAAAAGAAAAAAAAAACAATGAAAAAAATCTTTTGGGTTGCATGTGTGGGTACCATACCTACTCGAGAGTTAGTCTTGTGAAATGTAGACATTGCTAGGATATCGGTAGTAAAATTTTTTTTTTTTTTGCAAAGGAACCATTGCATTTCAACAGCAGGTGTTACGAATCTCTGATTTATATGTGCAGACATGCGAAAAACGCATAAAAAAAACAAACGAGTGTGTGTACTGTGTATGTGAGGGTGGCACATCTTGTAATACGATGAAAACATGCCATCATAAACTCGTGCTTGTGTATCATTCACCCCTTTTTTATATTCGGTCATTTTTTTCCTTTTAGGTCTACATGTTCAGATTTTCTCCACGGTTTTCGGCCCCTCGTAATATTATCATAACGATGTGTAATAGTTAAACAGACTGAGCGATAAAAACCCAAGTTCAACAAGTATTATTACTATTCGGTACCTATAAAACTATTTGTCGTAATTTATTTGTCCCAATGCGCGTATTTCGGTAAAAAGAGAATAATAATATTGTACAGTGAGTGCACAGTGTTTTAAAGCATATATATGTACACTTAGAGTGTGTAATTTTATTTAACTGTGCTATTTATAAATATTTTGAGTGATCGTCATAATTAGAATATGTATTTATTTATTTTGAAGTATATAGTTTTATGTTAAACGTCATGTATTATTAACAAGCGCGTGGACATAGATAAGCGTTTTGGTCTGCGGGGGCTCGAGGAGTCGTGTTTAACATCCGTGAAATGAGTAACGTTCCAATATCGTAAAGTAGGGAGAGTCTATTTTTTTTCTCCCGGAGGGTAAATAACGAATTCGGTAAAAACCGGAAGATACACTATATGCTTAAACCAATCTATAGACTGTGTGTATGACATCAAAAGCGAAAAATATCTCGAAATTCAATTGAAAATGTTGATTCAAAAATGATCAGCAGGGTGCCAAGAATGTTCGAACGTGCCTCCGTCCTTTTTCGAATTCGGGGATTGCATGCAGATTATTTGTTATTTATACCGCAGGGTTTCCCAAATACGAAATGACCAATACATATTTTTATTATTTACTATTTAATATTTTTTATTTAATATAGTTATTGAAATATATCGTATATAATATATTATAAAGAACACGTCAAATAATAATAATAATAATAATAAAAACACATAAATAATCATAATGTTATAATCAACATCACGATATTCGTATAAAATATACTTATTAATTCCCCTTGAATAAAACATAAGATGTTATTGAAATATGATTCACCGGTGTGTGGTATACGTGTGTCAAACGTTCGAAACATGCAGTGTTTCGTGTTAACTGTTTTTTTTATTTTTTTTGTTTATGTGATTTGTATACACTTTGTTATTCGATAGACATTTTGAGGTACAATTAAATGAATCGAAGAGGTATAGTGTAAGGCGTAGAGAGAAACTACGCACATTTTAGGTGGACAATACAAATGTGTAACGAAATATTAGGAATATGAAACGTAGGAGGGGAATAAAATAACGTCGAAAATAGGCCTGAATACGATTTGAATAGTATTGCACGTTAAGTTGTTCGATCCGCAAACGCGTGTCTTTACCGTGATGATGTACGTGTGTTTTACTTTTGTCGTCGTACACTAGATTTGGAAATGATGGAACCTATTATTGAAATCCGCGACTGTTTTCCGTATTTGAGTAAGTCTTTGCTTTTTATTTTGACTAGGATAACCTAAATATTATCCTATAACAGAATGCTTAAATATTTTAGTATTTTCGAATTTTTGTGTATATTATAAGAGTAAAAAAAAAAAAAAAAACTACAAAATTTGTTATTCATCCGTGTCAAATATGTACACATCACACGCATACATTGATTTGTTTAATCATGCGTAGGTACCGTTCAATCAATGGCATGTATCCAATTACACACTGAATAGTATAATATTTATTTGTTAGGTCTGTATAATATACCTATACGATTATTAGATATGCAAAACTGCGTAATTTCCAATTTTCAAATCGTTTATAACTTAAAATCGCAACGGATTCGCTTTCTATAAGGTACTTTGGAATAAAATATTTAACTTGGAGAAAGTTTTAGATTTGTTTAGTATAAGCAGTATTATAAATTATTCTTTCCTAATACGTTTTATTTTCTTCTATATTACGTGACCAGTCATAGACACGAAGTCAGTCAGTGCTTATTGCTCGTACAATTATTATGATAACTCCGCATTGTTTATAGTCATATTATATATATATATATATATATATATATATATATATATATATAAATTATTATTTTGTACTATTGATTGTTGAATTTCATAAGACGCAATACGAATTTGTCATGGTCCCCAGAGAGTTTCTAATTTCCATTTAGGAAAAATGTTTCATTATTTATCCATATAGTATTCTTGTCACAAGTGCTCGGGTATGATCGTTTAATATAAGTACAGCAGGCGAGTTCTAATAAGATCCTAGAACGACACGGAATTGTTGTGCACGTGTTGTTTCTCACTTTAGGGGAGGATAGATATTTATTATTAACGGTCTTTCGAGTGGAGGGTGTTGTTCGGAAGGGACTGCAAATTTGTAATACAGTGGACACTATATAATGAAATAGTTAATGGGAAACAATTGAAGGGCGTGTTCCGAGGATAGAGAAAAGTTTGTTTATTACAACTCGGTAAAAAAAAAAAAAATTATATTTCTTACATATTTGTACACATGTGTGTGTTTCGATAATTTTTACTCAAAGCGATAGAGCAATATTAGTCGAATTCGCAACGTAGTTGGTTATTTTTTTTAATTTGTATTATCTCCAAAAAAAAAAAAAATATTATTTTATACATTTATATCCATTAGAAATATATTATTTGTCCAATAACAATACTCATACGTATACGGTTGCCATTATAGTTACATATTATATTATTATTATTATTATTATTATTTTTTTTTTGTAAAATTCGTAACAAAAATATAGGTACCGGGGGTCAGTGTGTTGGCGTCATCGTCAAGGGTATGGCCGGCCAGCCCCCATTGTCTGCAGGTTACCGGCAGGGTCTATTCAAATAATTATTTCCAAAGAAAACATTTTTTTTTTTTTTTTTTTTTTTTCTACCTGGGCAGCATGGCACGACCAAGTGGTCAGTTCGGGATTAGCATACGAATATAATAATAATATGCAGTGCGCATGTGTCGAAGATTATAATAATAATAATAATAATAATAATATGTGTACAAGAATAAAATATACATTTTAAATGTCCGTGTCGACCCTGAATCGGCGTTTACAAAAACGGCCGGTGTGGTATTTTTGTTGCCGTGGCGCGTTTTTCGACAATGAACGCCGGCGTATTGGTTGTTTGGTGGTTGGTATAGATAGCCTGGTGTTATTGGAAAATACATACATGCATCTAATGCGAAAAAATACACGCCGTATTTTATACATCCAGATATAATATAATAATACCCTACTAAATATTATAAGCCGCGCGCGCGCGTGTGTGGAATATTTTTATACAACAACGAAAAAAAAAATATCGTGATAATCTCCGCAGTGTTGGTGATATTCGAATTTACATACCGTGATGTTATACACCACAACCTAGTGTAGTAGTTATATGAATGCACGACGGTGACCAGAATATATAAAATATATATAGGCATTCCTCCGTTTTTTTTTTTTTTTTTTTTTTTTTAGCGGAGTAAATAGTAATAAATATATATATATATATATGTATAGAACGAGAGATAGAAGAAAAATACGGTATTATTTTAGACCTTCATATTTTTTTTTTATTTTAACGTTTACTATATCAGTTTAGGGTGAAGACCTCTTTTGAACCGTACTTAAATTATTAAAATAGTATTCCGGAGAATATAATAAATTTTATATTCTTTTTTGATGGAAATTCAAATTATAACCTTTTTTTTTTTTTTAGATTCTGAGTGAACCGAAGAATGTATTGGTTTTACTATGTTTTTTGTTTTTTATTTTTTTTTATTTTTCCGCCCACGGACAACTTTTCTACCAGACATCGTGCTCCGATTTTCGAGTGCAGCGCCTTTTATAAAAATATTAGAGATCTTATTGGCGTGTTGGGGAGGTGATTTTTCGATTTTAGTTGTAGTTTTCTTAATAATTGCGAAAACAGGAATTTGTTCGGCAATGATTTCATTATTTTTAATTTTGTTTTGTTATTGTATTGTAACTCGGTTAAACATAATCGTAGGGGCCTTAAATTTGTATAACATTCTGTCCATTTTTGAACTATTTATAAACATTTTAAGTTTATTTTCGAATTAATTGCGTAATAGTGTTTTGGCCGAACAAAATTGCACAGACAGTTTGATATGAGGCACTTAATGGTGAAAAGAACGAATTTTAGGGTGATGTAATAATTCTGTTTTATAAGCGTATTAAGTGTACATTTTGATGAACATCTTAAACATTTCCGGCACGATTAACTGAACTTTGCTCAGAAACGTTTTTCGTTAGCGGTGAATTACCGTTGCGTATAGATATAAATTAAATTTCCTCCTATACACTACGTTTTCAACTCCCCACTTATAACAGCGGCCCATCCACGGTATATATTTATGTTTGTATTGGACGGTAATACTGCGCAGCAGCCGTCGCGTCTATTTATTTATTCATTTTTTTTTTTTCCCCATCATCATAAAAATAAAAAAAACACGATTCAAATTATTCGCCCTTTGGCGAATGATTCACAGGACTACGTAGCTCCTCACTACGTATACTCCGCCACTCATATATGCAAGATTTGCTGACCCCTATATACAGTGCAATTGTCCGCCCCCGAGCCAACATCTGCGATGTATATATATCGGGGAATATAATGAATATACGTGCGGCAAACATTCACAGAGCTGTATTACTATAATGTATTCCGTGTACACAAACGATATCCAGTTTCGAGACAAAAACTACCCTCGTTTTTGGGGATTTTTCACCAATATGTATATATATTATATTATATATATATATATATATATATATGGATTACGCATGCACGGTCGCTCTTATTTGCGAGGGTATTAGAATATGTCACACACACACACACACACACACACACATAACAACGGCGATCGATTTCTAAATGAGTCATTCTACGAGATCATATTAAGGTCCTGGAAATATTTATTATAGAAAAAAAAAATTATTATTATTATTATTATTCATTCTGTTAACGCGACACGAATATTATACTTGTAATACTATATACGTATACTAGATATATTGTTTATTACCTTCAAAATAGAACCAATGTTTTCAATAATAATTATTACAACATCGGTCTGTATGAAATATACTAAAAAATAGCTAAACGTCAATAAATGTTATTTGTGAATTCTAAATATTGCAATGCACGACAATTTTTCATATTTTTTTTTTTTTTTGTAGGTATATAGTATATTATTGCTTAGTTTTTTAATTCTATTGTGTGACCTATAAAATAATTGTTTAGGTGTAAAAATGTTAAGATTCTGTATCATATTATGTTACATAAACTCGTAGTAAAAAAAAATTAAATAACTATGTATATATTTAACTATTTTTAAAAAAAACGATATATCTATCAAAAATATAAAACATTTCCCACGTAAATAATTAAATAGATTTTATTTTGACAGCTATGACGTTCGGATAAGGTATTCTCTGTCAGTAATTCGTTCAAATATCTATAATAGACTATAACTCTTGCATTTTTTATTGGATACAAGTTTTATACTATCCGTCAAATTTAAACACTGACGTGCCAGACATCCCTCTCTCTTTCGTCGTGTACGTATACCATATAACCGCAAAGAAATTATTAATTCATAGTGCCTTGATAAAAAATTCATAAATTTTAAATTTTAAAGGTAAATTGTGTTCGAGTATAACAACTGGCCATTATTTATATTCTACTGACTTATTGGACTCGTTCGACAGCCAGCTTTGGTGTATAAATTTAAATTTCCCCATCACCTTTCGCATGTGTTTATTTCCCCTCAAATAAAGGGATCTCGCAGGAAAAAAAAGAAAAAAAAATATAGTCCACCGAGGTTAAACGTAATAAATGGCTATAGGGTGTTTGGGTTGTCTTTTTTTGGCGCGTTACGTTCATATAAATAAGACACATCACTTCTGACTAAATCGCACTTTCGAACACGAAATGTCACCCTTGGGAATACATACTACTTATGGCCTTTATCTTTTTTCACTAGTCTCGTATAATAATAGTTCAATGTGTTTTGCGAATCCTCGAGTCTTTTCTTCTGCGATTCTCGTGAATTTTCATACGTCCGTTGTGGTCATTTTTAACTATATTACTGTGGTATTTTTCACATTCTATTTTCGACCAGTCTCGATTTATATTGATATTGCGCGAACGTGATCAAAGTTGGTTATGAAAAAAAAAAAAAACGTATTTATAGGTAAACAAAAGTTTTCTCTACTATATATATATATATATATAATTTTATATCGTATATAGGTAGGTTTAGTATTTCTAGCCCATTGGGAAATTAAGAGTGTATATCGTTATAGTTGGAAAATTAAACGATTCAACAATATAACTTTAATCATTAATGAACTCACAGAATTCACCCGTGGGGAAATAATAAAATATAATATAATATATATTATCAAATCGAATTTGCCAGACAATGATAATAAAAATGCCGAATTTCCATAGACGGTTTTACAGTTTTCCGGTTATTTTACAACACAAGACCAATAGACAATAAAGTTTAAATATTTTCTGTGGTTTTTTTTTTTTTTTAATCGACGCGTTCGTTTTACGAACGAATGTATTTTCGAAAATAATTTTAAAATCCAGCAATACTATTGGACCGAACTAAATCTTTAATACAATACTAACAGGTACTCTTATTCGTGGAACAGTCCGACTAATATATAATATTATAAAACTAGATGTCGATATAACAATAAGCTGGACACAGGTGAGAAATTCACACCATAGAACACGGCCGTGTCAAGGCTAGTAAAATAATAACATAATATATAGTAATATGATTATTATAATAATATATTTGATTGCGGAGATATTATAGGCAACGATAATAAAATCTCATTTTATTGTTCTAAGTTATGAAAAAAAAAAAAAAATAATTATTATTATTAATTTTTTTGAATATTAGTCTTTGTTAATAATTCCTAGACGAACACGTATATTAATATCCACAGAAATATATATATATATATATATATATTTTAGTGTTACTCTGCAAATACTGACAGTCACCAGAAATATATAAGAAAAAAAAAAAATATATATATATATATATAGCTTTTGTTATCACGTGCCACATAATTTATCAATAGGTCATACCCTTCGCTTATATAACCGATTTGGTCACGTCCCTTTACAATAGGCAATGTGTGTGCGTTGATGATATAGAATACGGCGGTGTATAAATCAGGTCCTTGTGTATAATATTATATAATATCTCGTGCCGGTTTTCTATTCAACGAATATTCCAAACGATTCCCTCTAGGCAATGTACGTACAGAGTGCAGCGGACGTCGAGAACTGCACGGACAAATACACAACGGGTCCGTAGCACGAGCCTATTCTTCAACCCTTTATTATTATTATTATTATTATACAGAGTCCCCCCCCGTCCCGTCCCGTTTATTATTATTGTTGTAAAATCGTACGTATATAATGAAATTATTTTTATTCTAATTGTTATTATTGTTATTGTTTGTTACACAGGTACCGATGCCGAAAGTATTAAAAGCGCCAAGTCTCCGTCGCCAATTCCGGAAGAAGGTAACTTATTTGCTTAAATATTTCGATTATGTATTTAATAATAACAATAATATAAAAAAATACATCGATATATATTTTACGTATCCGTGAAATATCTCGTGAAATTTATCGCCTATAGGTATATATAATGTTAAATAATATACTGCTCTCGTGGTTTAACCTCGACCGTGCTACTACTCCAAGGGTCAAAATTCAAATAAATGTAAAATCGTATAGAATAGGGTGAAAATGGGGTAAAGAGATTCAGCAGCAGCAGCAGCAACGGCTCCCTTTTTCTGCATAATATAAAAACATTCGTAGCATAGGCTCGATTTGTGTGCTCGTGGACCCGTAAAACTATATTTCGGCATCAAGATCTACCCTAATCGTTTATATATATATATGGGAAAACATTTTTTTTTCGTGATTGACATCTAAGGAAATTTATATTTTTTTTTTTTAGAGGTGGTGGCGAGGTAGGTACAATTTTGCCCGCATATAGGGGCAATAGATGATTCGGCAAGATTTTCTCCAATGTATATAAATATAAACGAGAACACAAGTTTTTAAAATGTACAAAACTTGCCCTAATTTCAACGTAATTGAGCGCACTTTAGACTGTATGTTGTTATGTACATATTCAACAAATCAGACATACGGGCACCAGCATCATGACTACTATAGAAGATTTTCAATTACTGATTGGCCGGGTATATAAAATCTGGTGCAACCCTCCTCACTATATTACAACATACGTATAAGCCGTAGCTGCTGTGGCCATAACGATTCAGTTTTTATTATAATTTCACGTGATTATTATATTTAATAATAAAAAGTTTTACATTCGACACAAACGGCTTCACAAATAAAATATTTCGTATGACACAATGAAATCTTTTTTTTTTTTTCCTAATTGTATTATGATCACAGAGAAATTAAATGAAATAAATAATATAATACACGACGAATAATAATAATAATATACCATGTTTAACGTCGTCGTTAATATATTATTATAGTATATCGTTAAAACATTGTTATATATTTTACCACGCGGTAGATCTGTTATTATTAACAGATTATATATTACCGTGCGAAATTGAAACATCAGTTATACTAAAAAAAAAAAAAAAAGTATACGTATACGCGAATTGGGCGTGTGTTGGGAATTCGGCGGGTTAAAAAAAGGGGTAGTCGCGGAAGCCATCGTGTTCGGTACGAACCCTCGTTTGCATAACTAACCAATTGCAAAAGTACACGGACTTATAGATGCGGGGTTAGTTTTTTTTTTTTTTTGTGTAATCGTCTTTTGTCCTACGCACGATTCATCATCGGCCCAATCGCGTCGCTGTATTATACTCGTATATACAAGCGTAAATTATACGATAATCATTTTTTTTTTTTTTAAACCCTTTTTTTTTTTTTACAAAAGGGGTGAGGCTCGTGCTAAACGACACCCTTTTTGTGCACGAGCCGAGCAACACAAAAAGTATTGTACATCAAATGATTTATGTATGAATTGAATATATGTATAGAATAATAATGTCTAATAAATAGTAAAGCTTGTTAAAAATTTCCAATTTGATATATAATCTGATATATATATATACCTCGTATATTAAACGGAACGGTTGTTTATTTTTGAAATATTGAAAATGTTAATTCTATACATTTTTTTTTTTTTTTTGTTTTGTTTGTATTTGTGTATCATATAGATCACGTCAACGACGAAAGGGCGGAGAATATCGTCGATCATAGCGAAGACAGTACCGGAAGTGATTTGTTGCTCAACTCGGACGGATCGTCAGACAGAAACGGAGCGTTAAATCTGGTAAATTTACGCAATTCTAATAATGCCATTTGATAATAAATACAACTATTACTATTCGTATAAAGTTTATGCATGTGCACGACCCGCAAAGAAATAATAACGAATATATGGGTTAACGTCGAAATACAATCGCGATGTATATTATTAAATATATACCTGATAACTTTGATATTTTTACTATTGGAGATTTAAAACGATTCGCGTTCGTCTGTGCGTTATTACTAGTGGAGGAAAAAATCCGGATTTGTCGAAATCGATAATCCTGATTTTGAATTTCAAAATACGAACATTTATTTAAAATTACTCTTTTTATACATATATATATATATATATATATATATATATATTATATGTTAAAAACGTTTTTGTTTTTTTTTTTAAATCATTTATCACACATTTTTCAAATTTAGAAATTATAAAAATATAATACTATATAATAGTAAAATTGGAATTTTCGTATTTTAAAGTCAGAAATCCGGATTTATATCGCATCACCAGTTGTTACTCGTACTACTATTATTATTATTATATAGTATATAATATATACTAATATATTATTTCAAATATATGCGATGACGCCTACATTTTTTTTAGGTTTCCCAACACGATACGACATTAAAGATGTAACGAATTAGTTCCATGGGCACACCTTGGGTAAAACTGATGAGAGTAATAGAATCTCATATACGAAATGGAGCCGTGAGGGCTTTGTCTCGAACACTCGCAAAATATTATTTAATATTAAACCGCATGACGAAAAATGAAATATGCGTTGTTTATGTTGTTTCGCTTTATCTTTTTTTTTTTTTTACAACAAATTAATTTTTCGATTATTTTTTATAGCGAACGCGTTAAGAATTTGCTTCGTACTTAATGTATTCGCCGAGTCTCGTTCAATATACATATATGTATAGTAGAATGAATAAGGAAAACGATTTTGTCCCGTATCTGTTTTTTTTTTTTTACCCGCCTCACAGCTGAAAATCTGACCTTTTACGTGTTGCAGAAGCAATATTATAGTGATAAAAACTAGTTTCCTCAATGATTCTAACACATATAATATAGGAAAATCCAATATAACATCACAAAAAAATGTAGGATACATAGCGTGGAATTTAATTTATATCTGTACACGATAAATCATTGCCAACGATATTCGGATATCGAATAAATCCGCATAAAACTAATAAAAAAAAAAAAATAATTAAAAACCCCTCCCCCGGAAAATTTCAAATGCCTATATAATTAGGTCGAAAACCGCAGCCAGATCGTGTTGAAAATGTATCCACAGTCTACAAACCAGCTAATATCCTGTGCGAATTTCGGGTCTCTGCGATTATTTATTTTTAACCGAATTATACGAGAACATCGAAACGGGAATTAAAAACGGGAGAAAAATCGTTTGGAAACCGAAAATGAAATCAAATCGTGCGCAAACCGTTCGATACGTTCTTCTTGGCTTCGCTCAGTGTTAAATCTAAAACTAAACCGTATAATATTATACTCGCTTGTTAATAATAATAGTAATAATCGGGTGGTGGTGTTTGTTTAACGCCTTGTCGTTAGGCGTTTGCCGCGCTCGGGCCCCTCGGGGGACGTGTGCGATTTACGGAGCTACCCGACGACGACGATGATGATAATAATAATAATAATAATAATAACAAATGATTCCCG